>JAOUZG010015359.1:1218800-1251885 GCA_026289955.1 Argiope argentata | reverse complement strand
TAGATATATAAAAAAAGTTATCTTAATAAGAGAAATTTAATGATTTTTTTATTAAAATTACTAGCTTTTATTATGATTAATTTTAAATATTTTTACAAAAATTTATGTAGTAGAAAATTTAAATCTATAAATCTTTTTTATTTTACTTATATATTTAATACTTATTTATATAACTCTTTCATAGCAATTTTTTAATGCAAAATTATTCCTACAAATGAGTTAAGTTGTTTGTATAGATATAAAATAAATTGCAGAGTTACTATAAATTCCTTATAAACTATGAAAAAATCTGAGATAATATTTTTCGCACGGAATTAGTTTTAATTAATTAATTAATTAATTTTAAATCATTTAGAATTTAATTTTTAGGTAATTAATAGGATATAATGTAATATAAAAGGGCAAAATAAATTAATATTGCTACCATAATTGACATTCAAAACATTTTAAAAAAGTATTTTTTCAAGTTTACTTTTATTTTCAAATGAAAAATGAAGAAAATAATCATTTGAATTCAATACATAAATAAAAACAAAATTTAATGCTTTGTAAAAACTAAACGATTTATTTTTTAAAAAAATTCTTAATATTATTTTATTTATAAATGAATGAAACGTTGAGCGGAACGATATTTCTAAATAAACATTCCACAAAAATGTGTTTTATTTATTGATCGTTTGCATGTTTAAGGATATCGTTTGCGAATCGTCGTCCTGAAGAAGGAGTAACCCACAGCCACTTCCTTTCTCAAGGGAATTGGTGCATATTTATTCTCAGAATGATCGCCGTGATTGAGATAAAGGTTTCGATAAAAATAGGATGCCCTCAAGCATTGAGTCGGAAGTTTAAACTTTCGTATTTGCTTTGAAATCTATGCCAAATGTCTGCAGCATTTTCATATCCGGGCGCTCAAATCTCTTGAAGAATTCTTTTCTTTTTCTGAAGGCAACTATTTTATCTTCTGTGCATCAGAGGATTAAATCAGCAGGAGTTGTCTCCCAAAACTTTCTCGTATACTCTGATATGAAGACGTTAGTCTTACATGGCATTGGCGTAAAATAGTTAATCTTTGGCGTGAATTTGATATTTTTATTGTGATTTTTGGCGGTTAATCACTGGCATGAGGTTAAAAAGTCCGAGAATCGAATTTGTACTTCAAACTCGTCTTTTCCAGCCTATAGTAACACAAATTTGACACAAAGCTTGAATTGTAGTCAAGAAATAACTTACCAAAATTGATATTTATATAAATAAGGGCGTTTTGGAGTTATCACGTTTACATGTTCCAAATGGAAAGATGGTTGATACTTTATTGGATCTATCTCAAAATTTATTAGTTATTCTATACCAGGGGTTCTCAAACTTTTAGACACTGCGACCCCCTTTTTAGAATAAATATTTTGACCCCCCAAAGTTTTATCTATGTCTAAAATTTAGACATAGGTTCTGAAAATTTTACACGTAATCAAGAGTTCATAAAGTATGTGTCTGGCATTGGCGCCACATCCCTTCACACTTCATCTCTTTCCTTACTAGTATCATCTCCTCTCGAAACTTTGATTGAACAGTTTACAGATTACATTACCGTTAAGGATATGAGTGGGGTTGTGTGGATGGTCAATCCGTTCAGTGAGCAAGCCGTAACAAAAGCTGAGCTAAATTTCTGTTATCATGATCAACCGATAGAGATTTTGTGTGATCAATCTGCTAAAGTAACTCATAACAAAGCTTATATCGGCAAATTTTGGATACGTATTAAAAAAGAATACCCAGAACTGTCCACAACAGCATTAAAAACTTTGATGCCATTTTCTACATATTACAACTGTGAACAAGGATTCTCCATAGTGATAATTTTAAAAACAAAATCAAGAAATCGTTTGACACTGGAAAACAACATTGTTTTGTTTGTTACAAAGCTCATTCCAGACATTAAAAAATTGGTTGATTCCAAACAAGCTCATGTATCCTATTAACTAATAGAACCCCAAAACCAACTTATATGCTTATTAAAAACTCTCTGTGTTCATTTTTTTAATAAAAACTATAGCAATAAAATAATTTTCTTTAAACTTTTCTTCCGCATCTCGTGACCCCCCCGGACACATCCCGCTCTCCCTCTGGGGGTCGCGATCCACCCTTTGAGGATCCCTGTTCTACACTATAGATGTTAAATCTGCGTACAGAATATTTTCCAATCTTTTATCAGTAAGCTTTCTTAATTACTGGTATATATTTTGTTATTTCAGAGATGGCCAGCAGAATAGATAAAAAAGGTTGGGAACCAATGATATAGAAAAAGTGATTTCATCCCAGGTTATTACATTACGCAATATGATAGAAAAACAAACTAAAAGAATATATAACACATATTTTAGCTGCTCTTCTCCTAGGCAATGAATAAACGGAAAAGCAAAAGACCAATATCAATAATTAATTTTCTTTGAATATTTATTTCAGCTAAGAAATGGGAATAAGAGCGAAATATTTTATAATATTAATAATGCGCAGTTTTTAATTGTTTACTTTTTTTAAGATTTTTTTTTGCCGATGCAAATGGCAAACGCGGTTTAACCACCCTCCTTTATTTCTTCTCTCAAGCCTTTTGAAAAGTGAGTGAATACTATACAGATGATTTCACCATTTTACTATAAATAATACAAGATTTATATTTGTATATAATAGAATAAACAAACGCAACTCTACAATGGAGTGACAAAATTAAGATTGTTATATAAATATATGAGAAGTTATGATACAAACAGGAAATGAATGTTGCACACTGAATTAAAAAAAAGAAATAAATTAAGTAAAGTTAAAGGAAATGATAAATTTAACACGCAGCATTTGAACATGAATTCACAAAACATCTTCCGAGTTTAAAAATATCTAGAATAAAAAGAAAATTAATTTAAAAAAAACAGGATTTGGCTTTAAAAAAGGAAATAAAACGCATAAAAATTGAATTTCAGATCTTCAAATACATAAAAAACACTGGAATGGAAATGAAACTTATTTAGGTTTTCTGAAGAGTTCAGTTTTTCCGACTTAACTCTGATCCAAGGATATATTATTTTTGTAGATAATGATTTTTATCGTTAATTTATATTATATGAGCATATATTTTTCCGATATATACTTGAAGATATTTCTCAACAAAGATATTTAAAACTATTAGCCATTTAATATTAATGAAGATATCTTCTAAATAAAGAAGTAATTAAAATATTTTACATGCGATTCTCTTCAAACGGCAAAGATAAGGTATCTGAACAATGAAGTACATCAAAATAAAGTAATTGACATTGAATTATTTGTTAGTAACATAAAAAAATGCAGTACAAAACCATTCGTCATCTGAAATACTGAAATTTTTTCTTTCTCACAGATTGATGACAATAACAAATATTCATTCACATACGACTAAGATCTTTTAAAAAGCTAAAAAACTCCACATCATGATTTATTTACGCCCTTTACAAATTCAAGTTGGGTTAGATTTTCAACAACTCACTTCATTCAATTTCATGTTAACAGATGTAAAAAAAGATTTGGTATCGAAATATAATATCCATCAAATCACTAACCTTTCGTTTTAATCCTCGTTGATGACTTCAACTTCTTCTTAATGACTTTCGATCTTTAGCCTTGAATTTTCACTACTTCCTTAAGATTGAACAAAGTTTACATCGTTCCAAAAAAAAGAATCAAAACATTTTCCAACAAGGATGGCAATGGCACATCTTGTAAGCACAACTCAAATCATATTCCTTAAACAGTATTTTGATCAGCTTTTGCGGAGGACGACACCATCCTAAGAGAGAGACAGAGCTGGTCGTCACACACGCATCAGGAAGCGTTTCTTTGCAGATTAATAAAAGCAACACAAGGACCTCTTCGAGTTCATTACCAAAGGGTATCAAAACGTGACGGCAGGCAGTCGATTTTTTCCCCTCAGCCAGAACCAGTGAACCAGAACCTGTCACGAAAGTCGAGAGACGCATCGGAAGAAGGAATTTTTCCTTCATCGGAGATTTCGTGGGTGGTTGGGTTTCGCACGACCGACTGACTCTGTCGAATCATTCCCAAGTTGTTAGCTGCAGATACCAAGTTGTGGCCTCTGACGCTAGAGTCAAAATGGCACTCACGGCAGCTCTTGAATTAGATGGTCATTTTTGGGTATAATGAAGCAGGAAAGCATTTGTTGCAGAACGTTTTCAAAGCTGCGGTAATCAGCAGTCACATGAGAGCCTTTGCCATTGTCCTTTTTTTTAAAACCATTTTTCAAAACTTTCACGCTAGGGAAAAAGGGCGGGGATGGAAGTTAAAAGTGTAAAATATTTCACGTCTGGCGATTCATTTTTGCACGCATTCATGATAGACAAGAAACTACAACAGCGACAACAACAAAAAAGCAATACTTGAAGAACTTCCTACTAAGGATCATGAAGCTTAATGCGTTCTATTATAAGCCACCCTAAGAGCTTTCGGAAATTATTTCGAATGGTATCAGCCAGATCTTTATGGTTGATTGACGGACCTGACTGATTAGTTAATGATCCATTTTAAAAATTGTATTTATAGATGTGGGAATTCACTTAAAAACACCCTAAGAACATTAACTTAAGCTTGAAAAATTCGATTCTTAAGTAAAAATACCATAGTTTATTTAGTTCCGGTTTTAACTATATCTTTAGTAGATGCACTAAATGAACAATGGCATTACTTAAGTAAGTAAAGATTAGACGTAATATTATCCTTTCTCTTCGTCAGATATATCATCAGAAATAAAATAAATGCACTAATATTTTGACTTCGTGACTGGCAACGTAATATCTTACCTCCCTCACTTTTTCCCACCCTTAAAAAATTTATTTTCTGTTCATCTACGCAAAATGACTTATGGATTTCGATTCTGAAAGCGAAGTCTAGTTTGAGTCTAAAATGTGTCCAACTGCTTCAAAAATAAGTATGTATATAGTTTTTGAAATATTTTAAATTAATAATACCTTAACTATCAATTTATGTCCAAAAGATTGCTAAACGTAAAATGTTTCAAGATTCTATTACACTTAGATTTATGACTTGCCTATCCAGAGGAAAAGATGCCGAAAACAGGCTGTATTTCCAAATAATTATCCTCCCAATACTCATTATGTTGGGCGCTACCTAACTGAAACGATTAGATCTTGTATTTTCACCATGATTTGGTCACAGCATGTCAGGTTTCTGTGAATTTATAAGTATTATTATGGGTACTTACATATTATACCGTCTTCGCCAACGATCGCCAATGGTTTAGTAACTCATTTGCGACGGATTTAAATTTGGCGACAAGGATCAACGGATTACACCATTGCCGAATTGCCATAATTGGTGGTTTAGCAACTCATTGGCGACAGCTTCAAATTTGGCGATAAAGCTGGATGGTATAATACGTAAGCACCTTATTATGTTTTCATTTATTTAAACAGAAAGAATTTTACTATAATGCCAACATTGGAGAATGGAAATTTATTTCAGTTGTACCTCTTGTTGTTGTTTCTAATGGCACTTGCCAGGGACAAGCTAGCGATTTTTAAGCCGAAATGAGTGTCTCTTGTTTTGAAGTAGCGCCAACTAGGGCCAAGAGTACGACTTAGCTACACACTCACCACATTCGCTTGCACAGTCCCTTTTTACAGGTGGCCACAGTCACATATCTCACAGATAGAACGCAGAAGAAGAACTATGCGCGCTGGAAATAGAACCCGCGACGCCCAGAACACGGGGAAGACGAGCTACCCATGTGCTAGGACGCCGGCAGTTGTACCTAAATACATACAGTTAATTCCCATGCTAGTGAATATTATAGATCTTGAAGGTTGTGAAAAATCTCTGATTTATTGAATGTATTCCAATATACATATTTGCAATGTAGCAAGTCGATTTTTTTGCATCATCATTCATACTTGATTAAAAATTGTTATAAAACTTATGAGCTAATCACCTTGACATTAAAAAAAATCATATTCATAAGAAATTTTTATCAACTCTTATTTGTAACAAAAAATAAATTTAAACAAAAAAAAATACGTTTTAATTTTTTGGTGATCGATAATCCAAAAATATTTCTTTAATTTGTATTATAAAATTTTCCAAAGCTATTGAAAATACAAATGGAATTTTGATAAAATTAAATTTATTCTGTGAGGATTCTAAAAGAATATTAATTTTATTTAACCATGCAAGAATAAATTTGTTCGTAATCTTTTTACGTATCCCGTTCGTAATCTTTAATTTGGGAAGGAGAAAATTTCCCCTTTTTAGAAATGACGTCACAGTTGAGGTTTTAGCCTAAAAACCCCCACTTGTATTCCAAGTACACATGAGAATAGTTCAATGTTGAGATCTTATTCTTCAGAGTACAAGATTCCCTTCTCGGTTTAGTATCGTAAAAAAAATCCCCTTGTGTGCAGTCCAGTCAGATGAGAATCTGACCACACATCGAGAGACCAATAAATAAAGTAGAAACTATTAACGAATAAATAAATATCCACAAAATTTAAACTCAAGAAATAAAGTAATACTATTGAAACTAGCATAACTATCTAACGTAAAAAAACAATTGTCCTTAAAAACCTTAATGAGATTGGTTTATTGTTAAGATTTTCGTCTTCACAGTACAAGTTTCCATCCTGAGCTTAGTACCGTAAAGAGTTATCTTGCCAGCTCTCCATTACGATTAGCATCTGACCACACATCGAGGGCCCAATAAATAAAGTAGAGACTGCTACTCAATAAAAAAACATCAATAAAACTCGAATCCAATAAATAAATATCAATAAAATTTAAACCCAATAAATAAAGTAGAACTATTGAAATTCCAACGTAAAAAAATCCATTTGTCTTTCAACCATAATGAGAATGGGCAACTGTCAAGATTTTTGTCTTCCTAGTACAAGTTTCCACTCTAAGCTTAGTACCATAAAGAATTATCTTGCCTGCTGTCTATTCCGATGGGCATCTGACTATATATCGAAGGCCCAGTAAATAAAGTAGAAGTTGTTACGCTATAAATAACCCTCAATATAATTTAAACCCAATAAATAAAGTAAGACTATGGTAATACTAACATAAAAAAATCCATTTGTCTTTCGACCATAATGGGAATGGCCTACTGTTAAGAATTTCGTCTTCATATCCAATCTGAGCTTAAAACCGTTGAGAATTATCTTGCCTGCTCTCCATTACGATTAGCATCTGACTACGTACAGAAGACCCAGTCAATAAAGTAGAAGTTATTACGCAGTAAATAACCCTCAATAAAATTTAAACCCAATAAATAAAGTAGCGCAACTGAAGTTTTAATATAAATAAACAGAACTGACTTTCAACCATAATGAGAATGGGCAATTGTTAAGATTCTCGTCTTCCTAGTACAAGTTTCCATCCTGAGCTTAGTATCGTAAAGAGTTATCTTGCCTGCTCTCCATTCCGATTAGCATCTGAGCACATATCGAGGGCCCAGAAATAAATAAAGTAGAAAAAAGAATGCATTAAAAAATCAGGTGTGAAAGAGCAGGAAAGAGCGTCGGTGTGGGTTGACCTTTGCAGTTGATAGGCCACGTGACCCAGACATTTGACGTGGACAATGGGATACACACACAGAGACCTAAATTCCCTTAACACAATACCCTCCGCCTTTCACCACTAAAGGTCACTTCGAACCCCAATGCTAAACAGAACGACCTTCGTACGGACGGTTTTACAGGGAAAAAATGTATTCCATATTTCAGAATTTCCAAACCTGTCTTTCCTTATCATCGAAATCGTACTATTCTGGGTTCCAAACGATTTAGAAGTGTTTCGGGACACTTGTACTCTTTGTAAATATGGGAATGGTTTCAAATATTATAGTATTGTTACAATTTTAATTGTTGTAAAGTCATGATATGAAATTTGATAGATTTTAATGGGTTGTATTTTACAATCATGGCCACTTTCTGCTTTTTAATTGACTGCTTGTTCCAAAATTGCGTTTAGCCCTATATTTACCGAATTATGTTGCCAACAATTTTGCAACTTCATTTTTGCACCAATAGTTAAGTTTCCTCGCAGAATAACCCCAGAGAACCCAAGAGAAAAATTTAATTAATAGAAATATCTTAATTAATTGAATTATTAATTAAATATTTTCATTCTTACTTTTAGCTCATATTGACTTTTTGCTATCTGGGTTACATTCTCTGTGTTCTTTAGATTACCATCACCAAAAATAGCCATATTACAAAGATATAATCCAGATTTAAATGGTACTTTTAAGTACCAACAGTAAGTAAAGGGTTAAACCAATTTTAGTCAGGAATAAATAATACACCATTTATACTGTATCTTGATACACGCTTATAATAAATTTTTACTTTCTTCTTATACGTTGTATACGAAATGATTTCTCTATACATAGTATGATTCTCGTACGTAGTATGATGTATGATTTCTCTATACGTACCATAGAGAAATCATAGCAATTGACAAAAATTTTACGACATCACAAATCAAAGCAATTGGCAATTGTACGACATCACAAATCAAAGGAATTGACAAACATTGTACTGCGTCACAAATTGTAGCAATTGACAATTGTACAACATCACAAATTATAGCAATTGACAATTGTATGACATCACAAATCAAAGCAATTGACAATCATTGTACAACATCACCAAAATAGCAATTATCAAAACATTTGGAACATTGAACACCACATTTTTGGAAAATGTCCGTCCATCCATCTGTTACAGAGATAATTCAGAAATTCTTCAAGTTAGACGGTTCAAATTTGGTATACAGTCTTTACTCCAAATTTGCAGATTTCGGTCAAATTTCGAATAAGCTCTGTTCAATGAAAGACTACCTGTCCGTCTGTTCGAATATAAGTCAGCACGAAAATCATAAAACGAAGATAACTAGCTAGACAAAATTCGATAGACAGATTTAACATCTATAGAGCGGATACCTGCCGAATTTTAAGCCAAATTCTTCCAAATTAAATAACTTGAAATGTAATTTGAAAATCAGATTCATTTTTAACGAGTTAATTTGAATATTATTCAATTAAATATGGCGTCTTCGAACAATTTGCACTGAAATATTTCATTCCTGTTTCGAATGAAATTGATAAAACTAAAACCTGAGAAAAAAAGCAACATGATTAACGATGACACGAATCGTTGAAAAATGCGAACACAGAAGCTGATTTTAGCATACATTATGATTAAAATTCACCATGGCAAGATGTGACAGTGTCAACCGTCTATGTAGGCGAAGATGAATGATGTTACCTGTGAGAACATCATCCTTATAATTATTTTAATGGGAAGACATTGACCATGGTGCATTAGTTATATATCTACTATCAGTTTGCTGGATGAATGGTCGGACTAGTTTCTTTTTGTTTCATTGAATGAATGCTAATACATCATTTTGATGTTAACATTCAATAAGTATCTGCATAGATTCGTAGCTGCTGAATACGCTCTTGAAAGCAAAGAGATTCAATTAGGGATTGGAATAATGATACAGTTCGTAAAAAATAAATGGCATCACTAGATAATTGTAACAGATGAGATTTAAAAAAAATATCGGGCTTTCTAACTCCTCGAGGAAGTTTTTCATGTCATATATAAAATATGGCCAAAAATAATATACCTAACCCATAGATGAAACAATTTAAAAAGAAATTTGACTGGCGTCAACATAAATTTTCAGCAACTAATAAAATTAAGTTTCTCACTTATTTCTTTGAGTTTTTATTTTTTCGTTGTTTTGATGTTTCTCAGTCGTAACTTTAGAAATTATTAACGACTTTAAGCCAATTTTAACGCCAAAGTGCGCCATTGATTATCTGTTCAATAATACCAATCTTTCTGGTAAGTTATTTTCTTTTTATTTCTATAATTTTAAATTTGGCATTCAAATATATTAAAATTGTATTTCCTTTCTTTCAATTACGATAAAGTTTCTAAGTACAATAGTGCCATATTTATATTAGTGTAGGCAAAAAATATGTCTAACTCGTAGATGAAACATAAAAAAAAAGACAAGCCTCAACATAATTTTTTAGTAACTAATCAAGTTAAATTACTTCCTTCAGGGTTTTTTATTTTTATATTTTCTTTGTTTTAGTGTTTCTCAGCTGTAACTTCAGAAATTAATACCATGAGAAAATAATTTTAAGCCAAATTTAACGCCAAATTGCGCCATTAATTATCCTTTCAGTGATACCAGTTTGGCTGGTAAGTTATTTTCTTTCCATAATTTTAAAATTGACTTTTAAATAAAGCCAAAATGTACTTTATTTCTTTTCATTACGTCCGAATTTCTAAGTAAAGAAGTTTCTCTAACACAGTATCTCTCATTTGGCTTCAAAATAACTCAAAATAGTTCATTTTACATTTAAATAAAGAAAATCAAATATTATTTAGATTCTTTTTTTATTTGGATACTGGTCCTTCCTTTCATTGTTCATGGTACGTCCGTAAAAAAGAACTGTTGTTATGCGATATCTCATTCACTTGTCGGATATATTGCCAAAATAAGTGGAAATTATAAGTTAAATAAACGACTATTTAAATCATGTCGGAAATCTGCAGACTTCTTCGACATTCGTCGCATTGAGTTTATAGTCGATTGGTCGAAAATTGTCAATAAATTAGCTTAGCACCTTTGATGGTTATATTATCAAAAGTAGTTCAAATTATAAGTTGAATGAACGACATTTGAATTAGATGTCTAAAATTTGCTTAACTTATGTCTTCGACATCCATTATTTTCGATTTTTAGTTCCATCAAAAATTTTCTATGAAATTACGGCATATTATTGATCTACCACCCTATCGGAATATTTTGCCAAATATAGTCTAAACAATTTAACCATTTTTTGGATATTTCGATTGTTTACAATACATTAATTCCAAGGATGTTTTTAAATATATTCGATAATGCGCAACTCTCTACAACCATCCTGAAATGGTGAACATTTTTGCCGACGAAACTCTAAATATCTCGCCGACGGGGTGACAAGAGTCTACTGACAGGGTGGTAATTTCCCACCTAGCCCCCCTGCTATTGCCGCCTCTGTTAGTGACCATCCATTATTAATGACTTTTGTCGGAGGTGTTAAACAGTTCGAAATCTGCACTAAATGCTCTTCTGCACAAGCCCCTCCTGGGCACATTTTATCTTGTCTGGGGCTTACCAGGCAGGACCTGGTTCACGATCCCTTTTTCTTAGGGTGAATGAGCTCATGAACCTAAACTAGCTCTGCTGGTCACGGGGATGTCCTGAATCATCAGCTTCTCCTGCTTAGCTTAGGCGCAGCTTGTCTTGAAATGGACCTTGTGCCAATAACCCAAACCATACCATACCATACCACGGGGATGAGAAACAACAACTTTTTATTTACTGTTTAATTTTTTGTATTAATTTTTAAATCCACATAGACGTAATTGAAATTTTTGTTGTAGTAATTTAGTAAGATTCAAACAAACCAGGGCTCATTACATTTAGCAAATTCATTCTGTAATTCGTATTTTAAAAAAATAAAAAGAATCAACAAACTCTTTGAACTGCGATGCACCAGACTTTTTATTACATCACTCGCCTAAGCGTTTTTTAAGTAGAAAATCACCGAAAAATCAAGAGAAATTACTGGACAGAACTCCCCTTCAATGGCAATCCAACCGGAGCTACGCATGGACAAAAATGAGTAATCGAAGTTGTAGAACAAGGCGTGTCGTCATCGCATCCGTATCATTTGCATGGTGACAATAGGCGGAGCTTGTTTTTTGCATCCACTGGTTCATCGTTTTACTCTTTTTTAAGTTCCGATGCAAAAACCAGATTGTTTCCGCAAATTCGTTCGCACGCTGTTCGATCTTTTTTGTGGCGCCGAGAACAGCGAGGCAGCTGGTTTTCGTTGTTCCCGAACACAAAGGGGTTCTATATTTAGCGCGCGATAGAACAAAAGATGTCGATGTTGTACATGGTCGGTTTTGTTTTTGGGTTAACTTTCGCTTTTTTTACCATCCCTCTACACCCATTGATATTTTGTAAAGTGTGTCACTTGATAAAATATAGTTTTTCTCTTCGGATCGGAAACTTTATGGTTTCGGAAAGCGTTGCATAAGAAATGGCTGCCGCCTTGATTTGATTTGAGATTGTACAACACTTCATTGAATCATTCTGATCTTTTATGCATCGAAATTTGGAATTCAGGTGACGAATGAATTTAGAGGAAAATAAAAACGAATAACGAATTCGACATGTAAAACGAATGTCGGACAAAACTTGCGTCATAGATAAGGCTTGGATATTCTAAGACTAAGACAACACGGGATGAAAAGATAGCCAAGAAAAACTATATTTATTTTTCCATACAAGATTAAGTAATAATTTAAGATAATGATTTTTAGATATAAAAAAAGCTATATTAAAATATTTTATAGCTAAAATTATTTTAACACTTAAAAATTAAATTAGGGACATAATTCAAGAACCTTACACATGAGTATACTTTTTTTTCTTTTAACCCTTTATCTACGGATGGTACTTATAAGTATAATTTAAATATGCCATCTTTCTGGCATAGAAGTAACGCGTCTTCCTCGTATTCTGGGCGTCCCGGGTTCGAGTCCCTGTTCGGGCATGGCTGTTTTTCTCTGTGCTATCTGTGACTGTTCCCCCTTGTAAATAGGAGCTGTGCAAGCCAATGTGGTGAGTGAGCAGCTAAGTCGTACTCTTGGCCCTAGTCGGCGATACTCTAAAAACAAGAGACGCTCCTTTCGGCTTAAATCTGCTGCTGTATCAGCAGGGAGCTTGTCTATTGTCAAGTGCCATAAGTAACAACAATAATTTAAATACGGATTACATTTTCGTAATATGACTATTTTTGCGGATGGTATTCTAAAAAATCACAGAGAATATAACCCAAATAGCAAGAAGTTAATATAAGCTAAAAGTAAGAATGAAAAATATTTAATTATTAATTAAATTCATTAAGGTATTTCTATTAATTAAAGTTTTTCTCTTGTGTTCTCTGGGATTATTCGGCAAGGAAACTTAACTACTGCTGAAAAAATGAAGCTGGAAATTGATGACAACATAATTCAGTAGATAAAGAGTTAAAAAATTTGTGATAACTTATGTATTCAGAGGAAATGTATTTATTTTTCTATACAAAATTAGTATTATCGAATTGCGAAGCAACCTTTAAATCATTAATTTAATTTAAGTAATTCTGAATGTTTAAGAAAAAAAGCATTCGTGTTTATAATCATTTTTTTCTCTAAAAAATAAGTTATAATCCAAAAATTACGAGAAAAAAATATTTATTTTTTCATAAAAAATGGAAAACAGATTTAATTAAAACTGTTTATAAATTGTTAAATTAATTTCAAATAATTTAGGAAAAAACAACAAAAAAAACTTTCCAAAGACCGCATTTGAGTCTCGGGAATACCTATTTGACATATTATAAGCAGATGATTTATAATTATGTGTAAAGATTTCAGTAGTTACAAAAGAGAAAATAAATGTTAACATTTAATATTACTTTATTACAGATTTGTTTAAGAATGAAAACTTATTGAAAATTTGCTAATTTGTTGATATTTTTTGTATTCTTGATCTTCTGAGCTGCTCAATTTTTTTGTTGCATTTTTTGTTTATTTGACTTTTTATTTTTATGTTAACATACAGATTTTTGATGATATTTTATCAATTAAAAAATCCTTTACTTTGATTATTCAATTTTTTTAAAAAAAGCAGCTTTTCTATTTTTTAAAAAGACAAAATTGTAATATTTTTCATGTTGATTCAACTATTGTCATTTTTATGGTTTTTTTAAGTAAAATATATTGAATTAAAACTACTTCGGAAGTAATTTTTTCTAAACAAAGCAGTTCTTTGCTAATTTGGGTGGTTATAAAATTAACACCAGAAATCTAAGCGACTCGAACTATTCAATATTATAAACAAATAACAAAGCACCTCCAATTTATTTTTTAAATGAACATTTTCAATTTGTTATCATGTTTATCAGAATTCAAAAGGCTTGAATATTTTTACTTTGTTGTATACCTAGAATAGAGGACGTAAATACAATCGTCAAAAAATTCGAACTCGAAATTTCGACGAATTCGAAAGTTCGAAAAACACATTTTTGAAAAATATCCGTCCGTGTATCTGTAAATATTGAGAAAAATATTCGTCCGTCTATCTGTGTTAATTCAAAAATGCTTTAAATTAGACGATTTAAATGTGATGTCAGGTCTTTATACCAAATCTGAAGACTACAATTAAATTTTGAATAAAATCTGTTCAGAAGAAGTTCATCTCTCCAACTATCCGAATATAAATTAACACGAAAACTGCAAAACGGATAGATAAGGTTCAGTACACAAACTTAATATCTCTAATGTAGAAATCTTTATAATTTTAAGCAATTACAATTACAGGATGATTTGTAATTGCTTAAAACCAGTTTGCACTTTCAGAAATATGAAAAAGTGATAATTTAAACACGAAAAGATTTACATCGAATTTGTTATGGGATTTTGTGTCAAATCTTTGTTTAAATCGATTGAGAAAAACGTTAGAAAAAAAGTTGAATCGAGTAAGAAAAACGATAGAAACAAAGTTCAATCGATTAAGAAAAAATTGAAACAACGATTGGAAGTAAAGTACAACTTAGAATATAGGATACTACAAATTTCATGTTATGGATTAATATTAACATCTTAACATCACACTACACTTCCGTTTCTAGGGCTCATATGGTCCCTTTCCGGTTTGGTATACATGTAAGGGGACTTATTAAAAAAAAGAAAAAGAAAGAAAGAAAAAGAAAAAAGAAAGAAATTACACATCAATCAATCTTAAAGAAACAAGCAAACGACAAAATACACAAACATAAAACAATAAAATAAATGATAAAATAAGAATGAAGAAAATATGAAATACAGCAGAAATGTATGAATGAAACGTGATAATGTACAGTATGAATGAAAACATAAAGTAATAATCAATTAATTACTTGAAAGTGTTAAAGGATTTATTACGAATAAAATGCGAGATGCATTAAATGGCATCCTAAAAATTGACAAGGTTTATCTAACTGTATCAGTTCGCCATGATCAATTAGACATCTAATCATGTTTAGGATTTTTTTTGGAAGATTAATTACTAAGAACTCTTTTATACAAAAGACTTTCCAGCAAAAAAAATCAATCTAAAAAAACACTCTCCAAGGATGGCATGATAAATTCAGTAAACAAGCTAAAATAGAGCCAAAAGTTAATACTTTGTAACTATTATACGTCAATGTCGTGCAAACAGGGTAAGTTTATTAGTGAAAATGCGAGAACGTTTTAGGGAGACTACTCCAAATGGCAAAATATTTGCAGCATTACATAAGTTATAGCAAAATTATAGCAGTTATAGCAAAATATTTGCAGCATTACAAAAGGGAAAAAAATCATTAAAGCTTTTTTGAATATAAAACTATTCATTTATCTGTTCTGTTATTTAATAATTAAAACGTTTATATCTAGAAAAGTAGACTAAACAATAAAAAATAATAAAAGGATTTTGGGTTGTAATTCTTGGTTCAGGAAGCGTAGTTGCTGGAATAGTCAAATAGGACACTCTCTGTCATTTGAATAATATAATTTACTTGCGCTGTAAAAGTGAATTGTCATTTCGAGTGTTTACACAGCCGGTGAAATAGAGAGTTCTTCCTGGTAAAACCATGCTAATTCACATTTGCGCAGCTTTGTGTAACCTGGATACACGGAATGCACTGGCAAAAATGATACTTTCCTGCGTTGCCGTATGGCAGGTGGTCGTACGACTATTGTTTAGTTTAGAAATCACCTGCGGGGGACCATTTAAAAGATAGCATAACAAGAAGTGGTTAAAGAAATTGAAATATACGACTGATAAGATAGGGAATTTAAATAAAAGCGCATTGTTCGATAACGGCAAAATAAAGATATTTCCTCGTTGACTTAACATTAACGTAGGTAATTTCCAGGTAATCAAATGAATTCTTGGAGAGCCATAGATAATTTGGGTAATTTACTCCTCTTGCAAAATTTGTCTGCGCACAATGCCATTCTTCTAATCGCAAGTGCATCTAAAGCAACATTGTCATACCTTCTCGGTTCCATGCCCTTTCCACTAAGTGGTTTGGGCAGACAATCGACAGGTTGTTGGGATTTCAAGGGGAAAGAAATTAAGAATTACTATCTGAGCAAATCAAATATTTCGTAAGAGTCTTCGCATTTCTTCTCTTGAATACGAAAATCAGTATTTGCATCATGTAAACAATGGATTTGCAGTAAATTTGATTGGTGTGTGACAAGCTCATTGTATGGGGAGTGTCTAGGGGAAAAAAGTCATAATGAAAAAAAGTTTCACCAGTCCAGCATTTAGCGAAGGTTTCGGTAGAAATAACACAAAAGCACAATGAAAGGTAAACACAATTTCCGAGATAGATAGTCTGTTTGTTTATTTCATTGAAACGCAATCAAGGAAGTAAAAAAGGAACTTTTTCTTGAAAATACTTTAAAAAAAAGATACTCGAACTTCTAAATCTAAACATTCGAGCATGATAATGTGTTAGGACTAATTCGTATGTTTCTATTTTATACTTAAAATGTACTCTTAAGTATATTTAAAAAATAATGTTACACACTAAAAAATGTGTTTATAATCGTCGCAAAATACATGAGTATAAATCTAGTAACTAAAACAATGAAATGTAAAAATGTTTCTACAAACTTAGTAAAACTAAAGAAAATATAAAGATTAAAATGAAATCTGCTATGTATATTTTAATGTATCATGTCAGAACATCATTTCTTGAACGGCCAAGCACCACATGCTCGTGCAAGTTAAATTATATTTTTATTAATTTTAATGGTTTCATTGAATGAATCACTTTAGTATTGCAAACGATTAAAAAAAACTTTGTCTCGTATTTATTGTTCAAAAAAAATATCACATTTCATATTTATTTCATTTCATTTAATCATGTGCTCAAAATGATATTTTTCTAGGTTTTATTTGCTGTATGAATTTATTTTTTTTAACCAGAGCTTTTGTAAATGCAATGGTAACGCGTTATTAAAAGCAGATTTCTTGAAATGCTCGCGCAGATAATAAAATTTTTAGTTTTCACCTTCGGATTTTTGTTGATGCCAAAAACCTCATCCCAAGAATAACATTATGTTCTGACATGATAAAAATTGTGCGCTGACAAAATTAGTATCATTGAAAAGTTTTTCAAATCATGGTATTTTAAATATTTTTAAAATTGGTATTAGCTTAAGAACAGTAAATCATTTAGCCTATTTAATTTGAATTATTAATTCATTTGTTTAATTAATAATTAAGTAAAAAATCAAGACACATTACATAAGATACTGAAATATCTAGGATTTGGTTTTCTTGAAAAATTATGAGAACTGTTACCAACCTGCATAACTTCGTTTAAAGATTGATGAATTTGGTGGTAAGCATACTTCTCATACTCTTAGAAATGGTTAAAAATGCTACACACTTAAAAATATCATTTTAGAATCGCAAAGAACAGGTACTTTCTGGGGTTATCCCCAAGACAATGCATATTTCATCACCAAAAAACATAAAAACCGAAATAAAACCATTAAAGCATGATTGGTTAGATGAAATTGCAACGTTCATAAATTCAGAATAATTTCAACAATTTACGAGGATTGAGCTAAGTAGCAGCTTATAAAATATTCCACGACGTAAAAAGTGGAATAATGTCGAAAAAATTCACGAAATTATGCATTCTTATACAATTGCCATGATGAGGAAACTTATTCTACTGAAACCAGAACAAAAGACTTATTTTGCACGGTATAGTTTCGTATTCATTTTCCTTGTCGAATAATGTTAGATGCGTGAAATGGTTCTACGATTACGGGTATCGCAAGAAAAGATTACAATAGAATTGTTAGAAGAATTGTTCCATCCAACAATTAGAATACTCATATTTAATAACTTTAAAATGAGGTGAAACAAAAATGAATGAACACATTTGATGTTAACTCTCATTTGAAATACACCGACGTAAAGAAATGTTTAAAATATAGATTTATATTATTAAACTCTTTTTTTTTAAATGTATTTTTTAAATAGCAAGATTCAAAATATTTTATTTCCACATATTACAGCGGCAATATATTATATTTCTGAACTTTTCAAGTATAGAAACGAATATTCTGCAGACGATTTCATTATTTATTTAGAATTTGTCTGTATTTGAATGTTGTTTTTTATACAAACATTTTATTTTATAAATATACTTTTTTCCTGTATTAGAAAGCAGTTTCTTTATTTAAATTGTATTTAATAGTTTTTAATTTGGTTAATATATATTTTATGGAATTTTTTTCTTTTATTATCTATTATGTGGCCTCATTCAGATTTTAAAATTAGCTAAACTAATAAGATAAATTATTGTTAAAATATGAAAATATAAAAAGAGAATATTAATACTGCTAATGCAGGAATGAATAAAATTTGAAATAGCTAGCACGCCAATGAGAGAATGAAAAATTGATTTAAAAATTCCATTTTTTATACTTAAATAAGTTAAATAAATTATATTAAAGTTTGATTTTAAATATAGATAATACCAATAATCTTTTATTAGTTTTTGCTTTTTTGAAAATATCGTAAAAGAATATAACACAAAATTTTTTGTTGTAGTTCAAAGTTCGTTGTATCAAATAATTATAGTTATATTCAGTAATTCTAAAATTACTTAAAAGATTAGAGAAGTAATTCGGATAATTCTAAATGAAATGCATTTTCTCAAAAAAAAAAAGACTTTTTAAGGGTTAATTTTTATGCTTGGGGATATGGCATTTCAAACATTTATTGATTTCTTAAAAGTAAATAAGACAAATAGTGTCACTTACAAAAAAAAGATTATTCCTAAAGAGTATGTTTTTTTCCCAAATATTATTAGGAAAAACTTTATATTCTTACGTTTTATACGCTTCGAATTTTTTCCTTTATATTGATGCAGATGCAATAACAAATGTGGATTAATGATTTGATAACTGAATTAGAATCTATCTAGATTGATAAAAAATTATTAAAAGGGGTAAATAAATATAGTTCTTTATGTGCAAAATTGATACAACTGTCATTTAAAACTTTTTATGTTTTTTATTTGCAATAATGTACTGTAACCAAAAATGTAATTTTCTTCAAAATGATTTAATTAAAAAAAACACATAGATTTTAAAAAAATATTACAAAATTTTAACGAAAAATTGTGTTTATTGTTGGGTTTTCATTTTAGTAAAATAATTTTACAGTAATGTCAGAATGGAATTCTTTGATGTGGCTGATATAATCAAAACGAATATTTAATTATATATGTTTTTAAATTAAAAAAAAAGGAAATCCGTTTTACAATGTTTTCATTAAATCTGCATTTTATTTTTATAAAAAAACTACAACAGAGCAATTAAAGTGTACATAACTTTACTGAGTTCTCATTTTTATAAAAGAATTTCATTATTATACCATTTTACTTTATCACATCTATTAAATTAAAAAAAAGAACGTTTAATTATATATGACATACAATAAGGCATTCTTTGTCGTGCTGCTTTCATGTAATTTTTATTTCCTTAATTTTTTTTTCTAATTAGCTCCATCTGAGAAAAAAATAAACTATTTAAAATAAAATTCATCAATTTAAAAATGTTTTGACTCATTACTTGTCGATTCATTATACACTTCTTTGCCCTTTTCAAAACGTTTGGAAATTGTTTTCCAAAATTCTATTTCCCGTTACCACCTATTTTTTGAATCACAATTTATTTATTTTCGATTACTTCCTTATTTAATCAAATACCAGCCATCCCTGCAAAATTTTTTTGAGCTCTGCATTCTTCACACACATTTTCGAATTCATTGATAAGTTCAATCCTTCATTTTTTTACTACCTCTAGCTAGAAATCCGGTTTGATCCCGCCTTTTTTAGTTTTTTTCTGTCACATTTCTTTTATTTTTTCAGTTTATTCTTTTTTACCCGCTTACTAATCGAAGTGATCGAAGATCATTTAATATTCTTAAGCTTATCATTTTTGCTTAATATTTATGTGTAATTGCCGTTTGGTTGTGCATTTGTGTTTACATGATTTATGTAGTTAATGGTATTCTAATGATATATACCGTTGAGGACGAAATTATACAAACTGAAAAGGAATGTAGTTATCTATAGAAGTGAGGTTATGCGTATAGTTAGTTACTTTTCTCCAATAACTTTTACGTTAATAAAACGTTCGTTAAATAAAATTATTAAATTTATTAACGTTCGTTAAATAAAATTACGAATTCGGATATTTAATTAATCTTTTGCACTCAGAAAAGTAATATGATGAATAATCATTCACTAATTACAAATATTTATTTATAGCCCTGAAAAATAAATATACAAAAGTGTTTTGAATATCTTTTAAATTTAATTTTTTTTAATTCGAATATCTTTAAAAAATTAATTAAATCTTTTTAACATTCTGTACGCTTTTTTAAGGATCAAAATTCAAAAATAAATAAACAAATTTTATTATGAAAAATAAATAAACAATTAGACAATTATGAAACAATTATGAAAACAATTATTGAAACAATTATGAAAAATAAATAAACAATTAGAAAAATAATAAACAAAATGGTGCATCGTTTTGAATGTTGTGTAAGAGGTACCATTCTAGTACAAAGGGTTAAAATTATTCCATTGTCATTTAACCTTTTAGGTATGTTTGATATATCAAAACGTAATGCAATTTTTTGAATTAGTTTCATTCTTTTGTGATATTAAATACTCTATCTTAATATCATGAATAATACGAAATAAATATTTTTTTTCATAAAAATCTACTGCTTTTAACCCTTTAACCGGTTTATTTTGCCTACTATCTAATAAGATGACACCTTCTATTTTGGGAATATTTCCTTATTTTTATTCAAATGGAAATCCATGGAATACTTGGCTTATCTACGTATTCGAAGTCATTTTACTATTGAATTATAATCGTTATGAATGATTTATTTTTTGTTTACAACTATCAAAATTCGATAAATCGATGCACGTACGGCGTACGGGCAAACCAGTTAAGGGGTCAAATGTAAAAAAAAGGGTGTACCCTAATGATTAATACAATTTTCGAAGCACAAAATTTTGTTTAATCATTTGCGATCATGTTCAGTTTATATTTAGATACATTGTGCGATCATATTAAATTTATATTTAGATATATTTTGCAGTCATTTTTAAGTATTTATTTAGAAAATATATAATATATGATAAGATTTATAATTTTTCATGAGTCTAATGTTTTTTCTATTATATGCGAAAATATTTTACTGTATCATTCATTGCTATACCGGAATTACATGATTACCAGAATTACTAGCATAAATAGTTTCAAAACAATTGTTATCGCTTTCTGTATTAAATTTAGTGTTTAAATGTGAAAATAAAATGTATCATCATTATTTACATTTCATGGTATATATTTTTATAAACTTTACATGGCCTGTAAGAATATTATTTGAAAAAAAAAACTTTGTAAAACTAAAATTTTAAACTACACCTAAACCTAAACGCAAATTGTAAAATAATATTTCTAAGTATTTTCGAAGCTTATAGATTTAGCAAAATATGATTCTGAACTGTGATGGCTCTGTGTAGATATAGGATCTCAAAAGGTTAATATTTAGATGCAATTAGAAGTATATGATAGATGTATGTTTATGTTATTTATGCAGTTAATGACTTTCTAATGATATGCATCGTTTAGTAGGGAATGTAATTGGATTCTTGCAGCATTAGAAATTAAATACACGATTGGATGATTATTTTCGTAATGAAAAAATCCGTGGCTGTTAAAAAATATCGTCTGAAAAAAATATTGCTTTTTTTAAACGCATAAAGCCAAATATTTTAACAAGATTAAAATAACAGACGATAATCACATACCTTAATCGCTAGATTATTCTTAGATGGTGCAAGAATGAACAAAATAGCAATAATAGATGGAGTATCAATATTCCTTTCAAAATAAATCTTACCTGGAAAGAAAGAATATGTTGGTTAAGTATCAAAATTTAATATCTTTAATTATTATTTTTTTAGAAAAATTACATACACATCAATAATGTGACAGATCAGAAACTATGTTTAAAAATTTAATTTGTTTTTTTATCATCATCATTTTAGGAAAAAAAATCCCACCCAATGAAGTGGCATCAAAGAACTGATCTTTAAAAGACATAAATGATATACCATCTCATTAACCGAAACATCTTAAGCATGATTAAGTTTTATTGGTCTTTATTATTATGTCAGAACATGATGTTGATTTTGGGATGAAGTTTTCAGCATCAACAAAAATCTGTAGGCGAAAAATAGAAAAGTCATTATCTGCACCAGCATCTCAAAAAATTAGCTTTTAATAACGCGTTGCCATCACATTTACAAAAACTCTGATTTAAAAATATAAGTTAATGACTTCAGCAAATAAAACCTAGAAAAATGTCATTTTGAGCACGTGATCATAAAAAATGATATAAATAGGAAATGTGATATTTTTCAAACAATAAATGCGAGACAAAGTTTTTTCTTTATCTTTTACAATGCCAAAATTACTAATGCAATGAAACAATGAAAAGGAATAAAAATGTAATTTAACTTGCATGAACAAGTGAATTAAAATTGATTGCTAACGATGAGTTAATAGATTAATTAAAAAAATTCTTAGTCAAAAATTAAAAACATTTTTACTGTTAAAATATGAAAAAAAAAATTTAAATTTCCATAATTTTTAGATTTTTAATGCAAATTAATTGTAATATGCAACAAAAATTTTGAAACACACACACACACACACACACACACACACACACACACACACACACATTGAGAAATTACACATTATTATGAAATTATATGCCAATTTTGGTAGTTTTTGTATCATACACATATTTCGTATGTTATTATTATCAAATCTACCGTATAAATCTAATTATTATTATCAAATCTACCGTATTTGATTTATTATTTGATTATTATCAAATCTACCGTATAAATCTAATAATATTGCATTATCGATCGTAACGATCGATAATGCAATATTATCATGAATCTATAACTTGTTAAGTCTCTTTCCCTATAAAGTAAAACCCCTTTTGGAAAATTCATCAGATAATTATCCATTGAAAATACAAATATATTTGCTTGAAGCTATAATAGCAGTTGCCTTTTAAAGAAATTTCCCACTAGATTTCAAGCTTATAATATTATTTTCAGTTTTCTATGCTTTCTGATTAATGCATCGTATTTGAGTGTTCCTGAACAATCACAATATTTAAAAAAACCATGTAATTTACCACATATTAACATCATTTATAATAAAAAAAATACTGTACATCCTGCATCTTTGACCTAAGTTTGCTAACCGAACTACAAATTCAATCAAAAAGAGGGGGGAAAAATCTGAAACGCTTGAATTCTCAAGGACTATTATCAATTAAAATAAAACTTGTTTTTCATTAATCATAACATAAATACTATTATACCAAAAGCTGATGATTACCACCTACAAGCTGATTGCCCTTCTTCTGCATTCGAATTCCAAGCAACCTCTGGACTATTCATCATCTGAACCCGTTCAGCATGCCTTGAAAAAGGGTAGGCCTGCCTGACCTTTGACCATCCCGACCTAGTTTTGAGCATCGCGGAATATAATAAAATCTGGATAATTCACCCCGATGGTAGAAATCTTATCCCTGAGCAAGTTTAATGAATAGAACGCGAGCCTGTAGGACAACTACACCTTGAATGTGACCCTTTTTCTCTCAATAATAATCATTTTCTGCAATAACAATGCCCAGCACCCCCATATGCAAAATAAGTCGTGGAGTTAACACCTGAATGGAGCTGGATGTTATTATCTTTGAGTTTACATTATAAAGGAAAGATATGGCAACACAAAAGAATATGTATAGTTATCGTTTGGTAATTTGGAATTCGTAAATTTATTATTTTTTTTGGTGAAATGATTAACTATTTTGATACATATACACAGTTTTACAGTTTAATTTTTTTTTACAGGAGGAAGAAACAAAAGTAAATAAAATTTACTCTAATCGAATTTCCGGCTTAGAACTAAGAAGTCATACATCTCATAAATAAATAAGAAAATATGTCATAAATTATTCATGCTGTAATGCGAAGATTTTCGGATTGCATTTTAAGAATAATTTGATGGCAGATTTGGAGCAGCTGAAAGCCGGATATCATCTTTGCTTCATAAAATAAAAAAGATATTAAGATTTTTCATACTTGCATGAATAAAAAAAATGGATTTAAATTTATCTTTGATAAATTTTTTTGAAAATATAATTTTTTATTTTATAGATAAAATTTGTAATTATTAGTTTGAAATTTATGATCTGTGGTTAATCATAGGCTTTACAATTTTGGTCCTTACTATGCTTTACAGTGATTAAACAATCATATAGCATCAATAAAATTGAGATATTAATCCTCTAACTACTTCCCACGGATTTCCGTGGTAAAAGTTTTTCTGCAAACATGATTTAGAATTAGAAAATAAAATAAAATAAAATAAATAAATAAATATAACATAAGATATTATCGACAAAGTCAGATTTATAGCACAGGAATGTGCATCATAATGATTATTAAATATAATCAAAAGAAAAAAATATTGAACAAATATCTTTAACCTTAATTGAACAAAATATCTTTTTCATATTAGTAGAAGTTAAAAAATATTTAACTTCTATTAATATGAAAAAAATTAATGTATTTTTATTGTAGCTTAATCACATAAATTAATTTTATTCTTTTTATAATTAAAACAGTTACTGTGTCTGGAAGTTCTAAAATTTGAATTTGAATTACAACTTGGAACTAGAAATTTGAAAGTATTTCATAGAAGCATCGTTATTTTCATGAAACCATTAAAACGCTAAACATAAAAAAGAAAAATAATTATTAGTATTATCTAGTAAAATCAAATCCTTCGAAATTATTCTTCCGTTTGAAAAATATTTGATCGGGTCTATTTGAATTTGTCCCTAAATTAGAATCATTAAAATTAAAAAATAATCAATAATTAAAATGTATCAATATTTTTTCGCAATAGTTAAATAGTTTAAAATTTATTAATATTTTTTCGTATTAGTTAAATATGCAATTAATTTTATTAGTATAATGATTCTAAGAATTGGGAAATATTGATGTGTACAGAAAACCCAATAATTCTTGAATTAGTCAATATTGGCGCAATGGATTCCAATCTGCGCCAACAAATAGCCAAAAACAAACTACAAATCGCCCATTTCTCATTCAAAAAATGTGTAAATAATCTTATTGTAAATAATCTTAATATAATACTATTAGTTAAAAGATTGAGCTTAAAATGGTTCCTATTTTCGGTTGAATGATGATATTTCATGTGCTAGTTAAAAATATCTGAAGTATTTAACCCATGGCTAGTCCAAAGGAATATAAATCCTTTCATTGAATAATTCACTGCAGATTTAGGAGTTAACTATCATAAAACAAATAGCAGCTATATCATCTTAAATTGGCTTTTAAATCCTTAGTAAGAATGAAAAGCAATTTAAGATTTAAATGAAAATACTAGATAATATTAAGAATTCGATTTGTTGTTAAAATCTGTGCAATTGTATAGCTTCATTCGTTCATGATAAAAGTATTAAAAATTATGAGATTTGTTAAAGAATAATTTTTTAAATCGTTTAGAAAATGAATCAGCAAACGATAATTTTTTTCAAGAATTTTAAATTTTATTATCTCCGACATTGAATACGTTGAATCAGCAAACGATAATTTTTTTCACGAGTTTTAAATTCTATAATCTGCGGCATAGAATACGTTGAATCAGCAAACGATAATTTTTTTTCACGAGTTTTAAATTTTGTAATCTATTCAGTGAATATGATCAATTATTATTTAATTTACATCTTTAATTGACTCAATTATTCAAAAACGACTTGGAAACTTTTTGTTCTTTTTTTTTGTAGTGTAATCGAACGAGATTTTAAATAGATTGCAGCTTAAGAGGGAAAAAAACCTGAATTTTGCAATAATTAATTTTGGAATTATCAATGACTAAATTTGAAATAAACTTTATTGATATATATTTTAGAAGTTTTTATTTGAAATCTTAAAAAAATATTTTATTTTTTGTAGAAATATTTATTAAATCCACAAAACAATACACACACTATTTAGATTCACTAACTATAAATAAGTCGAATAAATGTATGCTGGGAATGATTTTACTATTTTTTACTTCTTCTATTTAAAGATTTGTATCTACATATTTTCTAAATGTTATGAATACTAAATAAAACAAGCATAATATAAACCTCGTCTTTCAACAAACTTCATTTTGGCATTCATTAAAATGATAATGTGATTAAAATATAAAAAAATATGCATTAAAATGATGAATGAAAGTGAATTTGTTCCACTTTTTTAATCTAGATCAAACAAAGTGCACTAGAATAATTAGCTGGAATGTAATATTTGTTTGGAAACCAAATTCAAAAGCTTGTTAATAAGTAATTTTCTGGAACAAAAGTAAGTTGTTCCAAAACTTCGTCAAATTCATCAGATCTAGTTCTTGAAAGCAGTAAATGAGAAAAAGATCATTGAGATAATGAACTTTCATTGTATGAGTTTATATTCTTTACTGTTTATCTTTGTAATATGAAATGTGAAGAAAACAGTTTGAAGTCAACGAAAATAATTTAACTAGCGAAATCATTTAAGAATAAAGTTGAATAATTTATCTACATGAATACTTGAATACTAATTTCAGTATTCCACTTAATTCGAAAGTTTTTTTATTCAGATTTATTTCGCTAATATTTTGAATTTCTTTTTAAGGCAATTTAAAATATTATTTCAATTCAATTTCTCTTTGGTTTATTGGAAATCTATATTTGAAATTACAATTTAAAAAAAATAAATGATTATTTCCATTAATTAATTTAATTTTATACATTGAGTTAAGTTTATACCCCCAATTGTTATGTATGAATAATTTAACGATTATTTTTAAAACGATGATTACACAATGTAATCAATAAAAAAATATTTTTAAAATTTTTCTTTTTATCATGTCAGAACATGATGTTGTTTTTGGGATGAAGTTTTTGGCGTCAACAAAAATCCGTAGGCGAAAAATTGAAATTTTATTATCTGCATGATCATCTAAAAAAAGCTTTTAATAACGCGTTGCCAATCCCATTTACGAAAGTTCAGATTTCAAAAAATAAGTTACTGACTACAGCAAATAAAACCTAGAAAAATGTAGTTTTGAGCACGTGATTATAGGAAATGAAATAAATAGGAAATGGGATATTTTTTAAACAATAAATGCGAGACAAAGTTTTTTATGATCGTTTGCAATACTAAAATGACTCATTCGATGAAACCATTAAAATGAATAAAAATATAATTTAACTTGCGCTAGCACGCGGTGCTTGGCCGTTCAAGAAATGATGTTCTGACATGATACTGTAAAATATGCATGGCAGATTTCATTTTAATCTTTTCTTTTTTTAAAAAAAAGCAATGATTGTTTTAACAATAGATTGTAATGCTTATTTTGTAATTTTATTATGCAGTTGCTGCCTTGAAAATACAATGTTATTTAAGAAATATTTTTAAAATTAATATAAACTTTAATTCTGATTTATTTTACTTAAATAAAATTAATTACTTATCATTTATTAACACAATTAAGCACTAAAAATGAATCATGTACTACGCGTTCTAGCCAAAAATTTGCCATCTCTTTTTTTTTCAGATCTTATTTGTCGTAATTCGAAAATTTTGATAGAGGGAATTCATAGGTCTTGTGCGTCATCTTCAAACTAACCAAATCATTTTCAAATAAGCCATTTACACAGTTCCTTTTTTAAAAATAATAGGAATTTTAACCATCTTTTCGGTTATTGTATAAAAGCACACAATTCTTTTTTTAAAAAACCTCACCAATTACTGTCATTATTACAATTCTATTTGAAAAAAAGGCTACTGTTTTCAGAAACAAATGGAAAATGATCCGCTTCTGTAATTACGATCAATCTTAAGCAGCTTGCTTGCTCACAATGTGACAGTAAATCCCAAGAGAACGTTTTGCTGCAGACAATAAACATATCGTCTTAATATCAGTTATCTAACGAATTTAGAACGATGCCGATGCTAATACAATACCAACCTTCATCACAAAGGTCATTATGTCAAGAATGCTTTCCCATAATTCCCTGCTAAAGCAAGGGTCGTTAACTTTATGGGGCATAACAAATCGTAGTTTGTCTACATCACAGTCGTGTCTTAAAATTCGATTAAGATATTGGTTTTGGGACTTATTGGGTTTTAGAGGAGGCTCATAGAACTATTTTGAGGTTAGCCTTAAAATAGTACTTTGGGCTACTTTTAAACCTTTATGTTCTTGATGTAGATTAGGCTTGTGAGGCAGCTATTTGGGGAAATAGTCAATGAAACAAATAAGGGGATTTATACCATTATTTATAGGAATTGGGGTTGGATGAAATTAGAATTAGAGTTTCATAGGGCGAAAAAACCTTTAAATCTCTTGCTGCTGGCCAGGATTTTGTGGGTTTTTTTGTTTTTCCAGCAGTGCTGTTATTATGACCAGAGAATTTGATGTTTAATTTAATGAACCATACTCTAATAAAGTTTGGATAAAGACCATATATCAAATTTTACCCAGCTGGTTCAATTTTTGAATTAATGGGTTAAAAAATAGTTTACACAAACAATAAGTTCAAAACTGTGAAATGAAACAAATATTTATTTATATGCCACGTTTTAATAGTGTATACAAATCACTCTTACAACAGCAACAGGTAACTCTGTTAGCCAGATTAAATCTCTACATGCAGAAGAGAATACGAATTAATTGTGAGAAATACACCTAGAGGATTAATAATGCTTTAAAGAGGTTTAGAAATATTGATTATAAATATTTTATTGATATTGATTAACAAAATGATATTTGTTAATCTTTTCCTTTTCAAATTTAAATTTAAATCTTACGGGAGATGACAGAAAATTAGATAGATATATAGTACAATGTACTGAATATCGTATTTTTTTTTCGCAGTATGAGTTATAGGAATATCAAATAATTATCAAGTTTGAATAATTAAAAATACTTTTTTGAAGAAGTGCAAGAAGGTGAAGATGAGAGCTGTTACATTATAATTTTGTGGAATAGTAAGTAGTTCAAAGTTGCATTGTGGAGTAGGCCAAAGCATTATGGTGGTTCAAGTGGGAGAGCGAATTTGGTGGTTGCATAGGGTAAGTTGTTGATGTTACTTATGGCGCTTGCCTAAAGAAAAGTCCCTTGCTGATACAGCAGCTGATTTAAGCCGAAAGGAGCGTCTCTTGTTTTGAAGTAGCGCC
Organism: Argiope argentata; assembly: GCA_026289955.1. Lineage (NCBI taxonomy): Eukaryota > Metazoa > Arthropoda > Arachnida > Araneae > Araneidae > Argiope > Argiope argentata. The sequence continues at coordinate 1,222,292 of JAOUZG010015359.1, read as the reverse complement.
AACTAGGGCCAAGAGTACAACTTACCTACTCACTCAGCACAGTACCTTTTTAAGCGGGGCACATTCATACACCTTACAGATAGAACGTAAGACAACAACCATGCCCGAACCCGGATTGGAACCCGAGGCACCCAAATCACGAGGAAGACACTCTCCCTATGTACTAGGACGCCTACAAGCTGATGTATTTTGATTGGTTTAACTTTAATCTGAATGAATAACTAAACTGACTCCAAGTTGTTGAATCTTTTTAAGGCTTCGCCAAATAAGCAGTCGGCGACCTAGCACAGAGGTAGCGCGTCTTCTTCGTGATTTGGGCGTCCCAGGTTCGAGTTCCGGCCGGTTTTTCTGTGTACAGAAGAGCAACCATGCCCGAACGGGAACTCAAACCCGGGATGCCCAGCTGTCAGGTAATACGCGCTATCCTTATATCAGAACTCCGATTGAATGGTCTTAGGTTATATTTGTATGAAATAAACGAAATCATGGAGCACATCTGTAAAGACGCACAAAAACACATGTATTTTCAAATATAATATTTTACTACCGATTTAACGTTAAAGAAATATTCTTATACAACTATCGGTAAGGTATCCAAAAATAGTTCTTCCATTGTTAGTAAGACTAACATATTTATCAATACCATGACTACTGAAACGCAGCAAATCTTTTCAGATTCAGAGACCGGAACCTATCATCTGCCTACTCGAACTATACTGCATTGTCTGAAACCCTGTTTGCGATAGATGAAAAGAAAAATCAAGTTTTAAATTGAACAGGATATTCTTTTTCTGCATTCAAATCTGCTTATCATTCGGAACAAAATTAGCCCGATTGCCATTTTTCTTTCACCCGAATTTACCCTGAACCACAACGACCCTCAAAACGATGGTGGGCTCATTTGCCTGTCAGTATTGTTTTTTCCGTACGGACCTTGAGGGATTCGAGATTATATGAAAAGATTAAGATTCTTTTTTACTTCTCGGAACTGGATCGGCTTGTTTCTGTGGCCAGAGAGATGGATCGGTTTCCCGGCGTGCACAATTTCGGGCAATTAAGTAATGCGGGTTTTCAAAGTTGAAGGAGAAAAATCCCATAAGTAATAATAAAAAGCCGAAGTGGGTTTCTTTTATTCCGCAAATAAGCATGCTCGAGCTATTTCAGCTACTAAAGATGTTAGAACAGATTTTGTGGGAGATTAGTGCTTTCCTGTCAGTTTGTGGAACCATTTGGGTTGTTTAGCATGATTTATTTTCAGCAGGTTTCCTTTGATCCAACTTCTATTCAGAAAAAGAGTTACCAATTATTATGAATGGCACATCAAAGAATGAGAAACATTAAAAAAATGTACATGTTGAGGATATCCAAATTTGGCATTAAGTGCCAAAACCTGCATTAAGCGCCAAAACCTGCATTAAGATTTTTTCTTTCTTTTTGTTATTATAGATTCTATCATTCTCAGTGATAGATATTATAAAGACTCATTTATCTCAGATTGTGTTAATTAATGGACCATTTTAGTAGAGATGTTTCATTTAGTTTTTCCCATTTTGGCACATTTTTAAAATGTTCTGAGAGTGACCAGTGCAGTTATTTTGAGATGGGCACGACACTTCATTATGCAACGAAATACACCCTCACAATTTCTTGGCATATGAAAAAAACCATCATCAAGCAATGAATAAGAATGGCTGAAAAGAGTCGCCAGCAACCGCCTTTCCATGCAAAAAAATCACCCCAGGATAATAAAATCTATAAATGAAAATAGAGATATATGCTTGCCTCCCTAATTCTCAATATCAAGTGTCATTATCACAAAGGCAAAGGTGAAAAACCAAGCATCGCGGTTTCCTATCATACACTTCAACCAGCCAAATGAAAATTGATACTTTCTGGTAATTTTCAATTATATCTACCGAAAATATTATCTCAAAGCAATACATTTCATCTCACAAAAATAGTTTACACATATGATCTTAAAATTTATACAAAAAACCCCCTTTTTAATGTAAATAATTTTATTTCTGCCCAATTTTTTCTTTAAAGGTAATAAATTTTAAAAATTTAACACGATATACAATTTATACAACATTTTTTTATTATTCTGACTTAATTCCAACTAATTTCATTGCTCCATCAAATCATATGATCTCATACTGTTTCCAATAACAAAATAAAAAAATTGCCTTCTTTGGACATTCATTTTGGAATAAAATGAACACTTCCGCCTTTATCAGCAATATCTGCACTTTTAACTTCGTTTGTGCGGTAATTTTTGATGAACTTATTTTATTAAGTTTACTTTTCAATCATATAACAACAAAGTTAAATTTTTCTTAAATGGGTTCCATATTAAATGTTTAAAAGCGAGACAAACCAATATTTTTGGATAAGCGTGTTCTTATCAAAAAAGTTTATTTTGAAATTAAAATAAAATTTTATCTCTTCTGTTCACTGTTGTGACAATAAAGAAGTTGTGTTCCTTGCAATGTTTCCCAGCCCATGTGGTCATTGAGGGAAACGAGCAGGTCGACACTCATGGCAAGGCGGCCAGTGCAGTGGATACTTCTACTACTGCTGATCTGGATACTAATCCCGTGGCAATGCAGAGGCTCTGTACCAATGGAAAGAAATGATTCCCTTGCCAATCTAAATTATAGAAGATACAACACAACCACAGTTGCAAGACTCAGAACAGAGCACCTGAGGGGCTTGAGGATCATGTCTAATAGTTCCAGGCTCTATGAAGAATGACAAAAATGTCTAATAGTTACACTTTATGAAGAATACAGACACTGTCTAATAGTTCTAGATTCTATTAAGAATGGAGTAACTGTCTAATAGTTCCTAGACTCTGTGAAGAATGCAGACACTGTCTAATAGTTTCAAACTCTATGAAGAATGCAAACACTGTCTAATAGTTCCAGACACTATGAAGAGTGCAGACACTGTCTAATAGTTCCAGACTCTATGAAGAATGCAGGTCCTGTCTAATAGTTCCAGGCTCTCTGAAGAATACAGACACTGTCCAATAGTTCTAGACTCTATGAAGAATGCAAACACTGTCTAATAGTTTCAGACACGATGAAGAATGCAGGCCCTGCCTAATAGTTCCAGGCTCTCTGAAGAATACAAACACTGTCTAATAGTTCTAGACTCTATGAAGAATGCAAACACTGCCTAATAGTTCCACTCTATGAAGAATATGGACACTATCTAATAGTTCTAGACTCTATGAAGAATTGAGACCTTATCTAATAGTTGCAGACTTTATGAATAATGGAGACACTGTCTAATAGTTCCAGACACTATGAATAATGGAAACACTGTCTAATAGTTCCAGACTCTATGAAGAACGCAGACACCATCTAATAGTTCCAAAGTCACTGAAGAATGCAGACACTGTCTAATAGCTCCAGACACTATGAAGAATGCAGACACTGTCTAATAGTTCCAGACACTATGAAGAATGCAGACACTGTCTAATAGTTC
>JAOUZG010015359.1:1197540-1211035 GCA_026289955.1 Argiope argentata | reverse complement strand
TTTCAATTAAGTGTGATTAAGAATTACACTGCACACGTGTCTTAAAATTTATCTTACCAAACCATGACAAATTCAGAATTTTAAGCGAATAAAACAAATCAAATGAAGAAGAATACCAAATATATGTCTTACGAAGATTATAATCGGATAGTTTAAAGAAAAATAAATTATCTTCACATTCAGTGCTCTATTTTTTTAAGGCCATAATAAAAATAAAGAATTAAAAGAAATATTTAGCAAATCAGATTTAAACACTCTAATAAATAATGCATCACAAGGCTTTTTTAATTCTATAATTAAACCGTAAAAAATCCGAAGGTGAAAAATATTACAAAAGAAGCTGAACGAACAGAAGAATATCAAATCTATATATATCTCAGTAAGAAGATCATTATCTGAACACTAAAAGAAAAGGCCGTTTTTTCTTCTTCTTATTTTGTGCTCTGTTTTATTCAAAACCCATAATAAAAATGATAAATCTGAAACTGTCTCGGATATCTGATTTCAAAAAAAATCTAAAAACGATTTAAAATTCTCTCTCATTTAAATATTCCGTTCTATTTTGCTTACATAAGATGAACAGAACGATAAAATGATTACAACCACCTTTCAAAAGTCCACGCATCCAGAAAGCGTTTTAAAAATCTTCAGTTTGCTAAAAAGATCCTACTTTATTCTTCATCTTGCCCTAAATAAGACGAATAACCTTTCACCCTAATAAGATTTCATGCCAAAATATAAATAAAAAAAAATATGAAATGAATAAAGCCAGCAGAGGAAGAAGAAAACAACCCAAACTAGTAAAACATGGGTTTGAGTAAATCAAATCAGATAATTCAACTCGTCTTCAACCTCAAAGTCGTGCACCTTCCGCATGATTCTGACCCAGAATCGCCAAAGAATAGGATGGCGTGGGAGGTTGGTGGTATAAAGAAGATATTTTTCGTCTAAGAACCGTTCTCTTGCTTTCCGATTAATTCAAAAGGAAACCGGTAGAACTTGGAGGGGTTTTGAAGGCCTACTGCTGCCCTTAATAGCCAACAAATTTAAGTGATTTGCTCGTTCCAGATTTAAGTTTATTTTCTCCTGATTAGCCAGCATGGATGTGAGAAATGGAGAGGTGTACATACATGTAAAAATAAGACATTGATTGATATATTCGGCCATGAGCAAAACTGCCATTGTTTTAATGGTGATGACTGACTCGAATTTCCACGAGAAAGATTTGTTTACATTAATTTGGAAGTAGAGCTATTAAGTTTGGAGTGGAGTGAGATTTAAAGATAAATTGGAAATTGAGCTGCATTATTTATACTCTTTTTTAATATTGCTGAAATAAATTATATAAATATTAGAATTTATATCTGAGAAATCTTCAAGCAAGGTTAGTTCGAATGTGATGCTGCACGTCCTTGACCGCGTTTCATGAAGTATTGTAGCAAACAATTTATAAAACAGAAGAGAGGCTTTAATACGAAATTACTTTAATAAGGAACAGTAACCAAAGTTTTCCAGTAACAAAGCTTTCATAAGGAACATCAACCAAAGAATGATTCATTGTTAATGCACAGAAATTGTTCTGGATTCGAACATTTTTTATATTGCAGTTATAGGTGCGTTTGGAATGGATTTAACTTCTCATATATAATTATTTAGAATATAATAAGAATATCATTTAAAATATAATACAAACTTTGCTGATGCTTCAGCTATTTTTTAGCCGAAATGAGCGTCTCTAGTTTTGAAGTAGCGCCAACTAGGGCTAAGAGTACGACTTAGCTGCTCACCCATCACATTCACGTGTACAACCCTTTTCTTCAGGGGGGGGGGCACATTCATACACCTTACAGATAGAACACAGAAGAACAACAATGACCGAACTGGGGATCAAACCCGGGACGCCCAGGTCAGGGAGAAGACGTGCTACTCCTATGCCCGGAACCCGGTATTATAAATAGTAATTTTGTTCAAACGTGATCCAAAGGTTCATTCAAAATCAAAATAATACCTTTTCAATTAAATAACATTTAGATTTAAATAAATACTTCATTCTGAATATCGTGGTCTGATTTTGGCCTAAACAAATATTTATATAACATATAAAGAATTTCTACCTAGAGAAATGCTTTAAGCCCAAGAAACAGCTCAATTCCAGAAGACAGTTGTGAGAAGATTATTTGTTTTGACAAGCTGATTCATTCTGATTGGTTACTTATTTAGACCTCCTGTATTCTAATTGGTTACGTATTTAGATTTGTTGATGCATTCTGGTTGAATACCTACACCAATTCTACAATTAACGACCAAACCGAATATGAACATTGCAATAGCAAGTACAACTTCCCAAATGCCGGCTTTCTGGCACAGAGGTAGTGCGTCTTCCTCGTGTTCTGGGAGTCCCGTTTCAGGCATGGTTATTCTTCTGTGTTCTATCAGAGAGATGTGTAACTGTGGGACGCCCAGACCCGAGGAAGGCGCGCTTTCTCTGTGCCAGGACGCCGGCACTCTGATGCATTGTGATTGGTTTAACTTTAATCTGAATGAATAACTAAACTGACTCCGAGCAGTTGAATCTTTTTAAAGGTTCATCAAATAAGTATCTTCAGGCTCGAAAGATTATTTACGATACTACTTACTCAAACACAGACTTTACGGAAAGTCAGGTACTGGAACTTGGTAAACTCTATTAGTTCCACCAAGTGGTACGTGATATATTTTTGTATTACGTAACCGAATAGTTAGTCTTCTGGAGCAACGAAATGTAACGAAAAAAAGCGATAAATTTTGAAGATTAAATACTGCTCAACTAAAATGATTTGAATGTTATGTATGCAGCATTTCCTTTTCTTCTTTTCTTTTTTTATAGCTAATTGCTGTTACTAAAAATTCTGCGTTTTTTAAAGATTTCATGAACTATTGGGAATATATGAATGCTTCAGGTTCCACTTTTCAGCGGAAATATGAACTGAATCCTTTTCAAATGGATGGGTTTATTTATATTTATTAAAATACATTTATTTTCTACGTCAACAATGTATACAAAATGAGGATTTTACATAGGAAGAAATGCCTATGTAAAAATCTTAAATTCGAAATATTTTCGAATTGCTCTGTATTTAAAAAACTTATTTTTAGAATTAGATCCATCGTTATATGAACACGATTAATTAAAAGAAGGCAGTGAGCTGAACAAATGAAATTTGCTAGTTAATATTTATGTTAAATTTGTAGATTTATTTTAAAGTTTGAAGGGGATCCATTCAGAAGAAGTCTGTGTATCTGGTTGACGGAATACAAGTGAATTAATTAAAAAAATAGATGGATAATATGTGATATATAGATTTTACTTTTGAAATATAGCTGATACAGAGGAAGCACGTCTTCCTCTTGATCTGGGCATCCCGGGTTCGAGTCCCGGTCAAGGCATGGTTGTTCTTCTGTGTACAATCTGTGAGGTGTCCCCTTCTCCCCCTGTAAAAAAGGGCTGTGCAAGCAAATGTGCTGAATGAGTAGCTAAATCGGCGATCGAGTCTTAGCTCCTATCAAGTTCAATTCTTATCTCCTGGAGGAAATCTACACAGTTCAATTCATTTCTCCTAGGACCTAGTTGGCGTTACTTTAAAAACAAGAGACGCTCATTCGGTTTAAAACGACTCATTCGGCTAACGGCCGAAATGGCAAGTACCATGAGTAACAACAACATTATAAATATAGATCTGTAACAGTTTGTTCAAATCCAATAAATATCTGATCGATTGACTGAAGATTTTGCTTAGAAAGAAATGTCTATGTAAAAACTTAAAATCCGAGATGTTTTAGAATCTTTCTGAATTCGGAAAACATATTTTTAGAATTGGATCTATCGTTATACGAATACAATTAATAATAAAAAGGGCAGTGAGCTGAACAAATAAAATTTTTTATTCGATATTTATATTAAATTTGTAGATTTATTTCAAAGTTTGAATGAGATCCATTCAGAGAAAGTCTGTGTATCTGGTTGACAGAGTGCAAGTGAATTTATAACAAAAATAAATCAATAGATGGATAATAGATAGCATATAGATTTAACAATTTAAATATAGATCCATAGCAAAGTATGAGTAAAATCCATTAAATATTTGACCAATTGACCATGTGTTGTTCAAAACTTCCACATTCGTTTATTCAAGACTGAGTTTACTCAAAAACGTAAAGGCTGAAAAAAATGAAATTTAATAAATAATAATGCTAGTAAAATTAAAGCTCTATGCCATTTATTTCAGTTGATTGGACAAAGACATCCAATCTCCTTTAATTTTTCGCATATTTAATATAAATAAGTATAGCACTCGTCAAAAAACTACTGGAACTCGAGTACTGAAGACTTTTTTGTTAGCCGAGCGCCAGCGAAAAATCGCCAAATAATGTAGAAATCCGCCAAATTGCTTACAGCAATTTTAAAGCAGAAAATTGCCAAATAATGTAAAAATCCGCCAAATTTCTTATAGTGAATTTAAAGCAGAAAATTGCCAAATAAAGTAGAAATCCGCCAAATTTCTTATAGTGAATTTAAAGCAGAAAATTGCCAAATAAAGTAGAATAACACCAAATTTCTTAGGTGATTTTTCACTGGCACCCGGTTAACGGAAAAGTACCAAGTATTTTGACGAATTTCAATGTTTTAAACCTTCCTACATTCAAATAACACATTTTTGGAAAATGTCCGCCAGTCTGTCCATGACAAAGATAATTAACTCAAAAACGCTTTGAGATGGACACTTGAAATTTGGTACACCAAATTTGCAGATCTCTATCAAATTTTGAGTAAATTGAGTCTAAGGAAGGAAGTCTGTCCGACTGTCCGAATATAAATTGACTTGATAGTTGCAAAACGAAGAGAGCTAGATGAACAAAATTTGGCAGACTTAATTAAATTCTGCAGTGTAGAGACCTATCAAATTTTGAGCCAAATCCAATGAGAGGGATTGACCGTCTGTCAGTCTGTACTTTTAGAAACATATAAATGCGATAATTCAGAAGCTTAATGAGTTAAATATATGAAATTTGGTAAGGGATTATTCAAACTACAAATGTAAATTTTCAACAATTTTTTTCAATAAATTGGGAGAAAAAAAGCATCTAAAATACAGATTCTATTTTAGGATGAAAACTTTTCAGGGTTAAATCGTTCGCTAAGAATTACATGATAGATTTATCCAACCAAAAATGTAATATTTCGTAACTATTATACACCAATGCCATACAAGGACACTTTTATTTGAGAAGATGCGAAAAAGATTTAGGGAGACCACTGCCACTGGTTTTGATTTTCTTTTGTATACTAAGCTGTCATATAAAATGAGTATCTGAGCACTTGTAATGTTTCTTTGGCATTGCCCATAACCCTAAATTTCTTGTTGATTGTTCAAGGTTCTCTTATAATTTTATATAGAATGGAGAGGGGGATAGTATATTTATTAAAGACTTGGAAAAAGGTTCAAAGAGACCACTATCGTTGGTTCTATATATTTTAAAACCAGGTATATTATTAATATTTTCTATGATGGTAAAAATAATTTAATCTTTGGGGTCGCATTACAACAGTGCGATGAACTTTAAAATTCATATTTAGAAGATCGTTAATTATAAACTAATTTTGAGTTCACGTTTTCAATATATGTTATGCTTTCTCAGCATAATGTAGCCACTGAAACGTGATCTAGTGTTATGAATGTCTAGTGTCTTCAACGAATTCGGGAAATTGATCATTTCTCTACCCAAAACTAATTGAAAAGATAGAAGATTATTTTAATTAATATGAAAACAATAACTTTCTTAGTTCACGGCATTTTTTAAAAATGGATATTCATAATTAGCACTGCTTCATCATAATATTTTATCTTCTAATCTTATTTTTAAACTTGGAATTTTATTTTTATTTATGGCTAATTGAATGATAATTCTGATGATGATGATAATGCATATAAGAAATTTATCCATCGATGAAATTAGATCCATTGTCCATCTAAGAAATTTATGGATAATGGATGGTGGTTTAAATATCCAATTTTCTTTTGTTGAAGATACGCAATCAATCTCAGTTTGTTTTCGTATCTGAATAATTAATCTTCCATGCTTATCTAAATCTAATTACGGGCCAACTGAAGTTCAACTGCAGCTGAATTTGTAGTTGACCCGCCAAAGGGTTTTAATTATATTTAAACAAAGTATAGGGCATTCATTAATTGAAACAGGCACATGTGGAGATGATGAATAATCCAACCTGTTGTTGAAGTCTCATCTAGTGGCTTGGAACAAAAAGACATTTGTGACCACATCGGTATTATGTACCGTTACTGGTGACAATCTTATCAAAGATCAATTAGGCACGTTCCATTGTCTTCAGTAGCAATCATTACCATTAAAGTTAAAATAAATTTTAGCAAGAATGAAAGAATTAAAAAACATCAGGGTATACCCTTAATATTTGTTGTTGTTTATGGCACTTGGCATATTGGGCAAGCCTCCCCCGCTAATACAGCATCAGATTTAAGCCGAAAAGAGCGTCTCTTGTTTTTGAAGTAGCGCCAACTAGGGCCAATTGTACGACTTAGCTACACACTCACCACATTTGCTTGAAAAACCTCTTTTTACAGGGGGGCACATTCACACATCTCACTGATAGCACACAGAAGAACAGCCATGCCCGAACGCGGGATTCCCAGAACACGAGGAAGACGCGCTACCTCTGTGCCCGAAAGCTGGCCTTATTAGAGATTCCTTAATATTTAATCTAATCTATTACTTGAACATGCAGTAAGGAATACAAATTTACGCACTCAACAGAATTTAAATGCCATTTCTAAAGCTCTTATGACCAAGTAAGTTTGTGTCTTCTATTACAGCAATGAGCAACGATGCCGAAAGACTTTTAATTACATTTTGAAAAAAGAAATTTTAAATGAAAGTCAATCATTTTAATTAATTACATAATCTAAATTTTTGTTTAAATATAAATATTGCATAGACATTTTTGTATTCTTAACATTCAACGGTATTTTAATAGCACTATTACAGAAGACATTTATTGGACACATTTATGATACTTCTTCGCTTTTAACAATCTCAAACAAAGATAACGATAAAATTATTAAGAATTTAAATTAAAAATATAGTATTTTCCGTATTGTAACAAAATAAGGTTTAATTGCCTAATAATTACTGTTAAAATTATCTATAGGACACATGAGGGCAAAGTTCGTATCAATTAACCATGATTTTTTGCTTTCAACAATAAACTTAGAATTTTGATAAAAAAATTTTTTGGAAAGAAGTGTTTCAAATAAAAAAAATGAATAATTTGACCTAAAAGCATAATCTCATCTATATTATGAATACAAGCTACGAATCAAGACACATATTTTGTCGTATTCATAGAAAAGTAAACATCAAAAAGTACGAACACGAGATTTAGACGAATATTCTCGTTTTAGATATTCCTGAGTTAGAAATACATACTTTTAGAAAACTCTGGGGGTTTTGTAAAAAAGATAACTCAAATACGCTGTTGATATGACAAATGTATTAGATAAGTTCCCCCCCCCAAAATTACAATTAAGATAATTAATGCTAATATTAAAATTACAAATATATTTTCATAAAGAACAGAAGCTGTCCAAATTAAAAGGAACGGGAATCCTAATCGCATAATCATAATTACTGTTCCAGTTTCATCAGAGCAACATGGTACAGAAGGCATTTTTGTACCCTTCAGTACTTCAAATTTATTGCTGAAGCTCGTATCAAACAACGTTTTCAGCTATTTGCCCAAAGATAGCAATAAATATAATTAAATTTATAAACAATTTAGAAAAATAAGAGACATTTTCCAAATTGATGGCCTAATCGCGTAATCACAATTACTGTTCCAGTGTCATCAGAGCAACATGGCACAGAAGGTATTTTTGTATCCATTAGTACTTCAAACTTATTGCTGAAGCTCGTATCAAAGAATGTTTTCAGCAATTAGCCCAAAGATATCTATAAACATAATTAAATTTGTAAACAATTTAGAAAAAGGAGAGAAATTTTTCAAATTAAATGCCTAATTGCGTAATCATAATTGCTGTTCCAGTGTCATCAGAGCATCATGGCACAGAAGACATTTTTGTACCCGTCAATACTTCAAACTTACTGCTGAAGCTCGTATCAAAGAATGTTTTCAACTATTTGCCCAAAGATAGCAATAAATATAATTAAATTTATAAACAATTTGGAAAAAGAAGATAAATTTTCCAAATTAATGGTCTAATCGCGTAATCATAATTACTATTCCAGTGTCATCAGAGCAACATGGCACAGAAGGTATTTTTGTATCCATTAGTAATTCAAACTTATTGCCGAATCTCGTATCAAAGAATGTTTTCAGCTATTATCCCAAAGATAGCAATAAACATAATTAAATTTATGAAAAATTTAGAAAAAGAAGAGAAATTTCCCAAATTAATGGCCTAATCGTGTAATCACAATTACTGTTCCAGTCTCATCAGAGCAACATGGTACTGAAGATATTTTTGTCCTTGTCAATATTTCAAACATTTTGCTGAAGCTTGTGTCAGAGAACGTTTTCAGCTATTAGCCCAAAAATAGCAATAAATATAATTAAATTTATAAACAGTTTGGAAAAAGAAGATACATTTTTGAAATTAAATGCCTAATCGCGTAATCACAATTACTGTTCCAGTCTCATCAAAGCAGCATGGCACAGAAGGTATTTTTGTACCCTTCAGTACTTCAAACATTTTGCTGAAGCTTGTATCAAAGAATGTTTTCAAAAACTAGCAAAAAGAAAACCATTAATATTATTAAATTTATAAAAAAAATTAGAAAAAGAGGAGACATTTTCGAAATTAAAAGAAACTGGAGGCCTAATTGTGTAATCATAATTACTTTTTCAATGTCATCATTGCAGCTTGGCACAAAAGATATTTTTTTACCTGTCGGTATTTCAATATCTTTGCTGCAGTACATAATAAACATGATAGCAGCAATTAGCACAAAGATAGTAATGAATATAATTAGATTTATAAACAATTTAGAGAAACAAGATAATTTTACGAAATTAAAAGAAACGTGACGCCTGTTTGCATAATCATAATTACTGTTTGAATGCCCTCTTTACGGCATGGCACACAAAACCCTTCTGTAGCCGTCAGTATTTAAACATCTTTGCTGTGGCTCACATGAAAGATCAATTACTCATCTTCCTTCGCTTTCAGCACCGTCAACAATGACAATTTTCCAAAAAGACAAAAGAACAATTAGCGAAGACACAAGAACAACAGAGACTGAATAACATTGTTGACTTCCTAACAGAAAAACAAATGAAAGTAATTAAACAAAACGTTCATTATCAGCTAATCTTCTAAAGGATTACCAGGCCTTCCATGGCACTTGAAATGTCATCCTACATTGATGAATGAGCGCAACTGTGAAGAAAGACAAAATATAAAGAAACTTGGACGGTAAAATCCATTTTATCTTTGCATCGTGACAAAAGGCATTGTTTCCAAAGACATATTATAGGTAATTTACATCGTTTCGACATATACGGTGAAGTCACGTGTTTTCTTTGCTTCTGTTTTATTTTTGTTAATGTTTTTTACTGGATGTCAATGAACTCTCAGTTACGGTTAACTTATTGCTCCCATTTTCTCTCGATGAAAACGATTTTTTTTATCTGTTTTGTCTCAAAGAAGGCAAGCTGAACAAATATATCGATTTCCGGAAAAGATGTCAGTAAGATGTATATATATAAAAAGAAATAATTGAATCTATGTTGGATTTGGTGCAATGATCCATGATTATAGAAGGAATAGTTGTAATCTAAACTTTTTTATCGGAATCGAATTGCTAACATAATTATAAGCTTTACTGTATCATTTTAAATTGACAGAAACTTCTCAATAAATGGAATAGGAGTTGAGTGAATCTCAATTGTTTTGAAATCTGAGAAAAACCATTTATTCTCATATAAGAAATGGATTAAATAAACAAAATTCCACAATCATATTTCCAATATTCTAATCAGGCAATTTCGTCATAATATGGAAGAGAATTTGTTATAACTTTTTTGATAGACTTAAATAAAGATAAACAGTTAGATTCATAACATAAATTTTTCACCTTATACTATTTGATCAATAACTAATATAAAAGGAAAAATATGGTTGGAAAATAATATAACTGGGAGCAATTAATTGTGTTTTGAGTTAAACGGAACAAAATTTAAACGGTGCGTTATGTAAAGAAACTTCAAATTTTAAAATCCGAAATTAAAAAGTAAAATTATTTTACAATCAAATTTTGAACTGAGGATCAAGACTGAGTCGGCATCTACACGCTCACACGCACGCACACACACACACTCACACACACACTTGTATACCTAAATATCACCATTAATGGTAGCTAAAAACAACAATACAGCAAATGTTATATTACAAAACAATAATTCCAAAGAGAAAAATTTCTGTAGTAATTCAATTAAACAAAAAAAGCTTATTTTGGACTTACTGCATTTATAATCGTGTCCATCTAAATCTATAACTAGCCTCTATATACTATAACATTAGATAAGAATGGCAACATAAATAATTCGAAATTTCCTCCAAATTCCAAAGAGAATAATTCTTTTTATAGATTCTTAAAAATGATTTTACATGTTGCATTTGCATTTATATTTTACATATTACATTTTATTTTACATTTGTATACCTAACTATTAATTTCAATGGCATAGATAAAAACAACAGTAGAACAAATGTGAAATTTCCAAATAATAATTCATTTGTGAAACGCATGTTTACAATTTCAACTACACAAAAATGCTTATTCGGATTTTTCGAATTTAATATAATTTTAATACCGTCCATCTAAACCTATAATTGGTTTATTTACCAAACAAAGTTAAATAGCAAAGAAAATTCACGAAATTCGAAATTTTAATCAAATTCACGCGAGAAATATTTCTATCCTGCATTTATTTCTGTTATGCATCGGATTCTAAATCCATTATAAATTATAAACAATAATTTTGCTAAAAACAACAGTAGAGCAAATGTGAAATTTCAAAATAATAATTCATTAGAGAAACGCATGTTTACAATTTCAACTACACAAAAAAAGCTTCTTATAAATTTTTGAATTTAATATAATTATAATGGCGTCCATCTAAACCTATAATTGGTCTATTTACCAAACAAAGTTAAATAACAAAGAAAATTCACGAAATTCGAAATTTTAATCAAATTCACATGAGAAATATTTCTATCCTACATTAATTTCTGTTTTGAATCGGATTCTAAATCAATTATAAATTATAAGCAATGATTTTTCGTAGTGAATTCGTATACATAAATATTAATATCATTGAAGAACTAAAAACAATGATTCAGTAAATGTGAAATTACCTAATAACAATTCCCACGAGAAAAATGCTTAACTATAAAAAAATAAAACGGTTTCTGAACTGATTAAAGATTCTAAAAAAAAAAAAAACGACCGAGTTTCATTCCCAATTTTTCTCATAACGTAATCATATCTAGAGTTATCATCCTTGACGATAAGCAAAAAAGATAACCAAGGCACGCGAAATTCCCACCAAATTATTCACGAGTGAGAAAGCTAACGAAGCCCTCTAATGCATTGCGATTACCTCGCAGAAAAAAAGAAATCGAATAAGATTCCAGAAATAACACAATGACATATTTTACGATGCCACGGTAATACATTTAAGAAACAGATACAAAAAAGAGAGGATGCGACTTAAACCAAGGGTCTTGGCAATTAACTTTCCCAATCACGTTTAGCCCACGTCATTTAACAACCCACAAAAGAGAATCAGACAGGCACGACAGCAACTGAGCAAACGTGAGAAAGTTGGCTTAGCGTCAGCACGCTCAGTTGCTATTTTGTTCTTCTTTCTCCCCAAGCTGTGTGTCCGAGAGTTTTCCAGAGGACATCTGCCTTCCTATAAGGGGGAAAAACACCTCCGGGCCAGGAGACACAACAAAAAAAATTTGCACGTGCCAAAAAACGTCTCGGTACGAGAGTGGCGATGGTTGATGTGCATTTTTGTTTAATTAATGATATTCCCATACACTTGGAGTGGCAATGAACATAAGTTTTTCCAATGGACTATGAAATTGATCTCTTGTTTATTCATTAACATGACCTGAGCTGAAATGGCTTTATATCTTCATTAGAAAGATATTGGACGATATAATGGTTCATATAAACGGCAAAGAAGTATTCAGAATTCTAATAGTAAAATCCAAGAGTTTTGATTAAAGAGCAATTTTATACGATTCATTTTAAGCGTACAAATATATTTTCTAAAATTTTATGTTAAGCTACTAAATTCCTGCATTTATATATTTGATATCTTGTTAATTCATTAAGGGTGATTAGTAGTTTAACGCCCTTCTTCGCCAAGCTGGCGATAATTCGCCAACGTAATCAGATCTAGGGTTTAACTACGATCGCACCTTCATTAATCTTGCCTGAGATGAAATTACATTATATCTTCATTAGAAAGACATTGAATGATACAATGGATCATATAAACGGCAAAAATGTATTATGTATTTGTAGTATTAAAATCCAAGAGTTATGATTAAAAAGTAATCTTATTGGACTCATTTTAAGTGTACAAATATATTTTCTTAAATTTTATGCTAAACTCTAAATTCCGGTGTAATCCAAGTATACGGTACCTTTTGATTTGGCGACTTTATACCTAGAAACCGTTATTTCTGCCACGGACGCTCGTTGGCTGTTTGCCTAAGCTATGATTCCTGTGGAGTTGTTCTGATTTTTGGCGGCATTTTTCAAAATGTCGCCAGGGGGGTACCGTATTCTAGAATATAACCCTAAATTACTGCATTTATATATTTGGTACCTTATTTATTCCTTAATCTTGCCTGAGCTGAATTAGCTTTATATCTTTATTAGAAAGATATTGGACGATATAATGGATAATATAAACGGCAAAGAAATATTCAGAATTTCTAAAAGTAAAATCGAAGTGTTATGATTAAAAAGTAGTCTTATTGGATTTCTTTTAAGTGTACAAATATACTTTTTGAAATTTTATACTAAATTACTAAATTCCTGCCTTTATATAACTTGGCTCATTTGAGTATTAACGATATTCTGCGCTTCACTTGCAACTTCTCTTGTAAATTATTCTGGAAAAAAATATTGTATTTGCACGTTGTTATCTTAATTGTATTTGCACGTTGTTATTCTTATTATATTTGTATGTTGTTATCCTTATTGCATTTGTACGTTGTTTGTTAACATCATTGTATTTGTATGTTGCTATCCCTATTGTATTTGTATGTAGTTACCGTTAATGTATTTGTATGTTGTTATCGCTATTGTATTTGTATGTTGTTATCATTATTGTATTTGTATGTTGTTATCACTATTGTATTTGTATGTTGTTATC
>JAOUZG010015359.1:1147609-1157691 GCA_026289955.1 Argiope argentata | reverse complement strand
TGTCTGTGTATTGTGACATCAAACTAATATTTAACTAAAAAAAGGTTGTTTTGTGACATCGAAATGTTTCGTCGTCACTCAGATGGTCAATAGATCCCAAAATTAAACTCTAATTGCTAATTTGAATTGTATAGTATAAATATGGCTTCACTAAATTTGTTTTTACTGTTGTGACATTAATGGGAGCACAAATCATCACGCCTTATTTATTAGTACGAAGCTTACTTAAGGTAGAGTTCTATGAAATTAAGTTCCAAGACTTTACCACTAGACAGCACAAATGAAATAAATTCTTCAAACTCGATAAGGAATAAAATCGTTCTTACTTTCAGCCAGTTGCTTTGTTTAAAAATGATATAATATAAAGATGTATAGACGTGTATTAGGGCGTCCCATAAGTTTCTTTCGCTTCGTCATCAATGGCCTTATTTTGCTCCACTTGTGCAAACAAGCACAGAGGTTTATCTCCTAGTTGTCTATGTCATCGGTTTCAGTAGTCTGATTGCTCGTTACAGTACATTTCGTTTGTGCCACAGTCTCTTTTAAGCCTTTCATCAAACATGGGTATACATATACGGTATGGATATGACATCACTGGAGAAGAAACTTTGACTTTATATGTTGTTACTTATGGCACTTGCCATGGACAAGCCCCGCTGATGCATTAGCAGATTTTAAGCTGAAGGCCTGCGTCTCTTGTTTTACAAGTAGAGCCATCTAGTGCCAAGTGTATGACTAAGCTACGCACACACGTCAGAACCCTTTTTAAGGGGTGCATATTCATGCAAATTCATTCATTCATCTCAGATCGTAATTTAGACCTGGAATAGAGAACGATCACCTCTGACCCAGTACCTCCAGTGGTATTACTCACGTCATGGAGAACTTTGCGACCACGGACAGATTTAACGAGCGCCAGCCGCCACAAACTTGAGGAAGATTTTGACCGCTGAGTTTCAAACTCATTACCTAAGGAGTACGAGTCCAAGCTCTACCAACCCGGCTATACCCGCCCAATGACTTTATATGAAAATGGGCATAAAAAACGCATTTGGTGTAAGGACAACAGGTTTTCAATTGTCGCAAAGCTGGGATTGGACTCCAAAAAATTCTTTTGTCCATTTGGTGTGATTGGAAAGATGCCACCTTCTAAGAACTCCTTCTCACAAAGTGAAACTATAAATTCTATGAAATACTGTCATCAACTAGATCAATTGAAAGCTAGAAAAAGAACCCGACCCGAATTAATGTACCGACGAGACGTTGTTCTTCATCATGATAATGCGAAATCACATATTGCATTAGACATAAAAGAGAAGCTCTTACAGTTTGATTGAAATGTTTTGCCGCATCTTGCATGTTCTCCAGATCTCGCTCCATCTGATTATTACTTCTTTCAGGCCTTAAAAAATTATCTTCATAATAATTGCTTTAAATTCATCAACGAAATAAAAGCGCACCTCGAGGATAATTTCTTTTCCAAAACAGAACAATTTTGGAAAGAAGGCATAATGTGGCTTCTTGAGAGATAGAAGAACATATTAGAGCAAAAGGGTTCTCATAAAACAAAATAAATAATATCCAATACAGTAAATATTGTGTATTTATTTCATATTAAAAATAGATAAGTAATTGATGGATAAAATAAATTTTTCTAAAAATTTGTGATTAAAAATTTTTAAAAATCAATCACATTTTAAATTATAATGAAATATATAATCTCTTACATTTTCCAGTCTCTCTACCTAATTTCTTTAAACGAAATTTCATTAACAAAGGTTGAAAAATGAAATAAGGATATGCAACATTAATTAGTTATAAATAAAAACATAATACAATTCCAATGATGGTCTTTTAATAATTTATTGATAGAAAACGAAAAAATATGCAGGGTTCAGGTCAATTTTTTTATAAACATATAATAATATCTTTCAGAGCATTCAAGCGAAGTAAATTTCAAGCTCGACCTGATGTGCAACAAAGGACGATTTTTCTTGTTTGGGTCAAATTAAGCTTCAAACTCCGACCCAAATGATCCTAGTTAAAAGTTATTTATTCACATTTTAGCTTTTCTTTATATTATTTTTATTCAAATCACAATTTGCGAATTTCTAGTAAATAGTATTAATTTAATCCACAATTATAAATATTTTAAATATTATGATAAGGATTTCCTGACTTTGGATAAACTTAACTATAATTTGAATTTTATTTTCTTTCATTCTGAGGGAAAATATATAATTATATATAATTTATGATTTATAAGAGGCGATGGAAGTCTGTCTTTGAATGATTCATTTTAGTTCGACAAAAATTTAATTATTATTCAAAATAGTTTAAATAATAATTTATCCGTAAAGTTTTGTTGTACATTTTTGTTCTTCAAAATACGACTAAGATACGTTTTAAATTTTCAAAGGAATTAACTTTTCAAAAAATATAACTACGTCTTATGTCTGAATGAAATTTAACTTTCCAATTCTCTTCTTTGGAAAGATATTCTATAGCAAGTCAAAACAGAATAAAACATTCAGTTTTCCTAAAAATGTTGAAACATGAAGATTTTTTAGCACAATTTAAAGAGGGACACAAGTGAAATTGAAAGAACCAAACCTTCCGAAGAAGCAAAATATTTCCAAATTTCGACAGTTTATCTCAAACTGAAAAAAGGTTTTGTACTGAAATTAACTTAAATCACTCGAAGTAACATTAAATTTAATGTCTCGCGAATTTTAACGTTTACAGAACGTTATTAGAGAAAACTCATATTTACAGGAATATTTAAATGTTATGTTAGTTGACAACCATAGGAAACCACTAGAAATACAGATACAGGATGAATGCGTTTTCATCAAAGGAACATGTCGGTTGTTTCAAAATTCATAAATTACATTTTTAATTCTAGTAATAAAACTGCAAACGAAAAGAAATATCTTTCTTATAGTAAAATAAATTACCATTACTATAATGTGGCATTTTAAGTAGAAATTTATATTTAGTCAAATAATTTTGTTAACAATGAGAGTTACTTGAGATTTGTATCCGGAAACAACTTTTTTAAGCAATCAAAAACTTCAAGAAATTAAATTTATTAAATTATTCAAATTTCAAATTAATTTATTAAAATTGAATTAAATTAAATAATTCAAATCAAATTATTGAAATTATTTAAAATTATTCAAATTTCATTTTTTATTATAGGTTTAAACACCTTGCAATTTTATTTAAATGTAATTGGAGGCAGTGATAATGTAGTTAACTGTAAAACTACAATTTACATTTATTTAATTTTTCTTATTGTTTATCGTTTGTGTAAATGCACTAAAAACTGTTAAAATATAATTAGCATTTTTTAATCAAAATGAATTATTTTAAGCAATAATTCTTTATTCATAGCTTGTTCTAACAAACAATCATTATAATTATTTATAAGTAAAAATACATTTTAATTAATTAATAATATTACAAATACAAATAAAGATTAAAATGAAAAATTCTATGCATATTTCAATGTATCATGTCAGAACATCATTTCTTGAACGGCCAAGCACCACATGCTCGTGCGAGTTAAATCATATATTTATTCATTTTAATGGTTTCATTGAATGAGTCACTTTATCATTGCAAACGATCCAAAAAACTTTGTTACGCATTTATTGTTTAAAATAATATCCCATTTCCTATTTATTTCATTTCATAATCATGTGCTCAAAAAGACATTTTTTAAAGTTTTATTTGCTGTAGTCATTAACTTATTTTTTTAAATCAGACCTTTTGTAAATGCAATGCCAACGAGTTATTAAAAGCTCATTTTTTGAGATGCTCATGCAGATAATAAAAGGTTTGTTTTTCGCCTACGGAATTTTGTTGATTCCATAAACCTCATACCAAAAACAACATCATGTTCTGACATGATAATAATAATCAAATTAATTATATTATGATTGTTTTGTTAAAGGCTGTAATTAGTTTAAAAAATCATTCAAAAATATTATTTTACTTAGCTTTTAGAACGATTTTTGTGTAGTTTATTGAATATTTAACAAGAGCTGGATGATGAAAAATATCCTTATATTATTATTATTATCCGATTTTTGTTAAATATCAAAAACCATTTTGAAAGCTAAGAAGTAAAATAATATTTTATGAATGAATTTTTCTAATTATAATTGAAATTATGATGATTAATTATAACTCAATCACTTCATCTTATTCCACAGAAACAACTTATGTAAAATATTTCTCGTCTGTTCAAAATATAGCTGTATAAATTATTTTTAATAAACCTCACTATTACAATAATGCAATCATAATGATGCAATCATGCGATTTACTGCCATATTTAAAATTTGATCTTCTTCATTAATAAAGCATTTGATAAAAATTTTTGGCATTTCATTCAATCCACAAAGTCGAACGATTTATAAACAGAATCTACGAATGAAGATAAATATTATCTATGTAATGACAGGTTCTTTCAATTGTGGATTTTTTTTCTCCCTCAAGCTATGCGAATGGGATAACAGTCCAGAATTTAACCCCATAAAATAGGAGTGTAGATAGGTCACTGCTTACATCATGGACGTAATCACCGAATCCCAATTTTTCCCTCCTGCATTTTCCTGTACTCATGAATTAGATTCATATGTATCATAAAAAAAAGGAATTTTTGATCAACTTATCTGATATCCAGTTTGGAAGAATTCAGAATTTAGTTTCTTCTAAGCGCTCAATGAGAGAGGAATGGACGATGATTGAGTGAGGATGACTTGCAATTTCATTTTTAAAAGTTAAAAATCAGAATTTCAAGATCTATTTAATTTTGCTTCAAATTATCGGAAAAAGTTTTCAAGCTGTGCGAATCGTTTGAAATTCTAAAGTATGTTTTTGTTTGTTGCCATGTTGTTAACCAGTACCAAACGATTTTAAATCGTCGATAGAAATCGTCTGCTTTTATTATAAGTAGCATTTCAGATGGAGAGAAAATTTGCATTTGTGAATGAATAAAAATGGATGTTTAGAATTCGATTCAAATGGCTTCTTGAAGAAGCTGCTATTCAGAATAAGTGTTTCGAAAATGGTTTTAAAACTTGAATGAATGCTTTTATGAAGAAAAGGTCATGCTAATGGATATAAAATATTGCTAAGAAAGAAAGAAAAACGAATCTTTTAATACATTTTGGATATTTATATTTTTATATGAAAAAAATTCTTTTTTTGAAAAATATGCCTTTTAATGTGTCATGAATACTTTTTGTTAAAAGCTTAAATGCACAAGAGTATACGCCATTACCTTGGAATAGAATTTTTTTTAGAAAATACCGAGAATGAAGCAGTACTGAATCCTTAAAAGTGCAGGGATTTTGACTGAGCTGTTAGTTTCATTTTAGAATATTTTCATTAATCATAATTATTTGAAGCAAGCAATTCATTATTTATTTATCACATTATTAAAAATGATAAAGTCATCTGTTTTTATTTTAACAATCATTTTCATCTTTTATGGATTATACGCAAAAGTAAGTTACTTCATAATTAATTATTTGCAATCTAATTTTCATTTATGTTTTAGCTATACATAGTTTTTATCTATAATTTGTAATCATTTGGATGCAATTAAAAAATGAAAATTTAATTTTTATAAATCAAGCAATTTATTTCAATCATAATGTATTCGAACATTTGTAAATCTTGATTGGTTAAATAATGGTGTCTTTTTGCCGTAAAAATTATATTAATTATATTAAATGCTATTAAAAATGTGTATGATAAAGGTTTTATATTTTACTCGTTCCTGTTTGTGAAACTATAAAAATGTTCTACAAATTATTAACAGATCTATATAAATTCGAACGAATTATTATAGATAATTAATTAATTAATTATTTATATTAACGAATTATTTATAGATGCCTATATAACGGACAAATTCTAAAGTAGTTAATAATTGAAGTAAAATAATTAATTTTAACTTTAAAAGTAATTACTGTCTTATTATTTGAATAATTCTCATTTCTTATAGAATGAGTGAAAGCGAAATATGATGTGAATCCCTACTTTGGTTTTCAATCTTAATTACTTATACTTTTTAAATATGTTTTTTGTAAATAATTAATCATAAGTGGTGTTATTTAAACGAGTTTTTTAAATTATTTCTAAATGGAACAGTTTATGAATATTTTTAAATCCCCTTCACTAATACCATGTTATTGGTTAGAAAATTTCTATATAAATACATGTTATTTTTCACATAATGGCAGCTTTTTTCTCATATTTTATTTAATTTGACTTTTTCATACTAGTTAACAGAGAATTTTGAAATTGGTTTTTCTTTCGCATCTTTATGTAATTACAGTTCTGAAAATTTTAGCTTTTGCATGTATATGATGGCAGTATAATATATTTCTATTTTAAGGGTTTAACTATAAATGAATTATATTTTCTTCTTAAGATTTGTGATCAGATTAACCTGATATCGAAATTTTAAAAACTTATTCACAGTATTTATATAGATGAATTATGAATTAAGTTAAGGTTTAAAACTAGTAAATAGTAATAATAATTATAAAACACACACTTCATTTAGAGTAGAAAAATCTGAAATAAAATTATTTGAAAAAATTCTGAAGGCCGAATTAAATTTTCTAAAAAGAGAAGGCATCGAAAACGATGCATTATTATAATGTCTCAATAAGCATATAATGAAAATATAAATTTTTAAGCATTTATTTAGTAATTAAATATGTTACGATAGTGATACAAAATCCAAATTTCTTAAAATATAATTTTTTTGAACAAAATTATCTTCTACAGAACAAATTATCTTCTTAATAATGTAGCACAAGTTTATATTTAAATTTTTAAGTAGATATTGTTCAAACAGTAGTTTCATTGGTGTAAGCTTATTGTTATACATAGTATGATGAAAAAAGTGAAATGAAATGAAGTCATTAAAATAAACTTTATCATTTAGATTTTTTTATAAATCCGAAATCGTTTGGATTTTGAAATAATTTATTTATTGTTATTAAAACTAATGTTATTTCTATCACGATTTTCTATGATTACGATAACGATGCAGTGATTCTGTTGCAACATTAAATAAGGACTAGATTTAAAAAGAATTTTTCTTTCTGAACTTATAGATTAAAAGCAAAAGTAGCTTTACAATGAATTATAAAATAACTTGCTCATTGGGCCAAATTATTATGTCATCTGAATGGAGAAACACCATAATTAGCTTGCATTTTTATTTGAAGCAAATCATGCTTGTCAATTAGACATCACTTGCATGGTTCTCGAACTAAAATAAGATTCAGCTACTTTATAATAAAGCAATTTTCGAATTAACTAAGGCATTTTCTTTTTCATTCGCTCAAAATATATCTTTTCTAATGAGGTAGCCAAAAGCAATTTAATAATGCTTAGATAATAATAATAAAAAAAATCAATTTTAATTCTTCAATGCTGAATAAATGTCAATGTGCATTGAAAATATGTGGATTTTTTTTATTAGTACATGTGTAATTTTTTTTTAAAAGTCACGAGACCAGTATTCTCGTTATTCATATTTGCAATCGTAAATTCTAAATATTAAAGTAACTTTTCTTGTTTTAATTGCATCTAATTAGATTCTTCCTGGTGTTTAAGTTTAATCAATTTCCAATGAATCGTAACGATTTCTATTAATCTTTAAAATAAAGTAATTCAATTAAGTTTTATTTTACGCATATATGAATTTTATGCCTTGCTGAATGTCAGAGTAGTTTATTCACTTGGAAATTCACTTGAGGTTAAGTCAGAAGTTATTTAAATTAAGTTAATGTTTCATGTTTTTCGACTTGGCGCAAAAAAAACCGAATAACATTTTGACACCATTTCGTGGTAAATAATGAGAATCAAAATGTTATTTTGGTAGCTGGATTTTTTTAAATACAAATTTTATAGAAATAAATACTTTTAATAATGTGTTGTTATTTTCTGGTATATAAAAATAACTATTCTTCTTCAAACATTTTTTTATCTCTAAATATTAATGAAAATTTCCTTTTTTCATTTCATTTAGTTGATGAAATAAGTAGTTTTGTCAATGATTATTTGTTAACACTATGATTCAGAAGTCAGAAGGTTTAAATTTGTCTAGTCATTATGACGTAAATAAAAAAAAATCTTATACTATAATACGAGGAATGGTTGTCAAGTCGAAAATCGCCCCAGAATTAATAAACTCCGGTAAACTTGGGGGTCTGGTGTTTTTGGCCACGAGGAATCGATTGGCGCCGGTTTTGAAGCGCTACGGTTGAGCAGTTCGGAGTTACAGATAGGATATTTTCAAACTTTATTAATTCGCCATAATGGCTACTTAAATTTTCAACTGCTAACGTTCTGCCATCTATAGCCAATATGCCAACTATATCAATATTCATATATATGTATATTTTCATTTCATGCAGACACGTGATGAAAATTGCATTTTTATATGTTTAATGCGCAATAATAATTTATTTTTTTAAATTTGAGTTTTTGTCAATCTGATGGCAACATATTAATAAGATAATTTTTTCCCTTTTACTCGTAACGCATGCTTGGAGCTTAAGTTTTAATTTTATCTTATACTATAATACGAGGAATGGTTGCCAAGTCGAAAATCGCCCCACATTTCCGACATTTCAACATTCATCAGAAAAAAATAAGGATAACTTTGATATTTTTACTAAATTTTCTTTCAAAAAAGTACGATTCTAATTCCACTGCTTTTTATTAAGGGAAATTTGTTAATGAAATTTTGAATTTAGCGCTCGTTCGTTAACTAAAAAGATTAGTTCTTTTTGATTCGTTAATTGAAAATTTAAATATTCGAGTTAGCTTCGATACCTGTTTTCTCCGAGCGGAGCTCGGTCACCCGCTGGTATTTTAACTGTGAAATCCGTCTGAAATGAAGTCACTATATCAGAGGCAGTCAAAAGTATTCAAACACTGAATTTTGAAGAACTTACAGTGGGCCTAAGTACAAAAAAATATTTGGTCCCTAAAATTTTTGTAAACTAGAAAAAAATTACTAACACGGACATATACTACTACTGCAAGTTTATTTTTGGTGTTAATTAATTCGGAAAAATTAATTTTTTCAGATTACATTTCTTTTTTTTCTCCCCCCCCCCTCCAATTTTCTTTTCTATGCTTCATATAGCAAGTGTACTTAAACCTTCTGTACACAATGTTTGACCGAAGACAATTCTTTATTAATTTTTACTTAGCTGAAAGATTATTCAGCACTCTCTCTAATGACTGAATTAATTCATTTAGAAAAATATGAATTATTTTGAAATAAATATTTATATTTGTGTATAAAAGTATCAATTATCCTGTTAAAAATAGCATCTAAATTCTTTTATTGGGTTATCTAACTTTCTTTTGCTATTTCTGAACATTTTCTTTTTTCTGAAAAAATACTCTCAAATATTCAAATTACACACTAGCACTTTAACAATTAAAAAATGTCTTACATTTCTGATTTCAATTTTAATTTTCTTGACTAAAATGAAATCAATCAAGATAATTTGTTTTTGAATGAAATAATGTATTGATATTGATACATTTGGACAATATTTCTAACCACACTATTAAACATAAAATAAATTCTGGTATTGAATCCCTAGAATTTTTGAATCAATAAATTTTCTTAGGGTATTACACATTTCTCAAATTTTTGAAAGCGTTTTTGAGAAATCTTCAAGAGTGGCAGTTTGACTTTCGTACTGATTTTTGTTGTCGGCTAGAGTTCTGAAATTCTGTGTGATTGCCTGTATCATGTGACAAGACAATATAATAATAATGTTTAATGCTTAAATATCTTGTAATCTCTTAAGTTTTAGATTTAATTTGAACATTATAGGTGCTTTCTAGTAGAGAATTTTTAACAAAAAAAACCTGTAATAATGAATTGTAAAATAAATTCGTTATCTTGTGTTTAAACTTCAAGACCAGAGGATCGCTAGATAGAAAATAAGTCTCTCTCTCTCTCTCTCTCTCTCTCACACACACACACACACACACACACACACACACACACACACACACAC
>JAOUZG010015359.1:1110198-1132803 GCA_026289955.1 Argiope argentata | reverse complement strand
GTTATATGATACTACTCGATACCATTTTACATTCATCATTACTGGAACTATTTATATCTAAGATCTCCAAAATATGGGAAAACAAATGGCTTAGAGATAACGGCAGTAACATTAAAAAGATAACATAATTATAACTTACGATAGCATAAAAACTGCTAAGCCTGTATAAAATTTTAGAAATGTGCCTGTTATATCATATTAAGTCAATATTATTTTATTTTCATTATTATTGACATTACATCAAAATCTTCCAAAATATGCAAAAAACAAGAGGCCTTGTAGAATTCAAAAATAAACGATAGGTTACTATTTTAAATCTAATCATCCGCCGTATTTGCAATTGTGATAAAAATCATATATGGTTCATAAGCAGTTTGGGAGAGCGATAGACTTTGATAATAGTCACAAATACTCAAATGTAAATTTAACTAGTTTAGAAGAGAGCCGAGTGTGAGTTACGACCAGGAAATCGATGCAATTTTTTGCCCCGAATAAACGGACCTGTCGCAATAACAATACTGACGGGAACTGAGTTTGAGTCCTAAGGGTCATCACCGGCCACTGTACAACCCTTCCCGTAGGCAGTACGTTCCGTCATCGATGGGATTAATGTACCCTCCAGGATGGCGAGATCCAACCACCATCTCATCCTCATTTTGAGGTTCCCCACCGGCGGGTACCCATTAGTCAGTAAATGAATTGAAAATATAAATTGTATTCGGGGATGGATTTATTGTTTTACCCCTCATGATATTTCACTTTAAAGAGTGACATAAAAACAATATTGTTTTTCGCCTTAATTTCTTCTGATAATATCTTTTTGCCATCCATCACCTTTGGTGATTATCTCTTTGTATATAAAATAAGAAATTTAAAAAACCCAAAATAAATTGGAGGTAATTCGATCTTTAGTGGAAATTGCCGTAACATAGTAATGTTTTAAGACTGGACAGCTTATCTTTATTCTTATTACTTAAAACAAATTACAAAAATATAACCATAATAAATAATAATAGATAACAAAAATGGGTCCAGGATGGTAGAGCTTTGGACTCGTCATCCTTAGGTTACGAGCTCGAAACTTATCGGCCAAAAGATTCCCCGAGTGTATGGCGACTGGCGGCCGTTAAATCTGTTCGTGGTCTCTAAATCCACCGTAAAAACAAATTACAGTTATAATACATAACAAAAATATAACCATAATGAATAACCTTTAATAGAAAACAATAATAGGACCAGGATGGTAGAGCGGTGGACTCGTACTCCTTAAGTTACGAGTTCGGAACTCACCGGCCAAAAGATTCCCCGAGTGTGTGTCGGCTGGTACTCGTAAAATCTGTCGTGGTCGCAAAATCCTCTATGTCGAGAGTAATACCACTGGGGGTACTGGGTCAGAGGTGATCGTTCTCTGTTCCAGGTCTAAATTACGATCTGAGATGAGAGAATGAATTTGCATGAATTCCCCCCCCTAAAAAAAGTTGTGACGTGTGTTTAGTTAAATCGCACTTTTGGCCCTAGATGGCGCTACTTGGGAAACAAAGAGACGCATTTCTTAGGCTCAAAATCTGCTGATCGTATCAGCGGAGTCTTGTCCATGACAAGTGCCATTAGTCACAGATAGCAATAATAAAGAATAATAATAAATAACCATAATTATAAAGAGCAACAAGTGCAAATGATAACTATTCTGTGAATAAACACATCAAACTTATTTAATATCGTAGCAATCCGCATTTGTATAAACGCATTACTGTTCTTTCTTGGATTCTAAAATCCTTCGAGATTTTGCGCATGCCTTAGGTTTATATAGTCACTATGGACGTGAGAGGAAAGATGAAAGGAAATGCTTACATTCGACAATAAGGTGGATTATACGAGGAAGGTGCAAAAACTATGAAAACTCGTAATATTTCGGGAAAAGATACTGAGTTACTATAAAATACTTTAGAGCTACCTTTATTTATTAAAAGAGGCTAAAATTAAATTATTAAATTAATTAAAAAGAAGCAAGTGAAAAATGTAACATTTTTTTCATTAAAATTTGGTTTTTAACTTTTTTACAAAATAATAATAAATTTTTACGTTAAAAACCTCCTTTATTATTATCGAGTATTATGATAATAATAATTTGAGATTAACAAAGGTAAATAATCTCAGCCATATTTAATGATATTGTATAAAAAATATTTTTGCTCCTGCAGTTCACCATATAAGCAATCAATGCGCCAATCAGATTTAAAATAAAATAGTATACATTTAGAAGTGACACACCTATCACATACTCCTGAAAACGAAAAAAATTACCTGACAGGGGTTGAAATGGAGCTTAACGAATGGTGATGAATTCCGGAAATGCGCTTTAGTTTCCGCGTCTCAGTCTTTAGTGAGGTACAATCGTCAAAAAGTGGTAACTTCGGGACATTGAAATGAACAGTAATAAAGAAATTCAAAGTTATTTTGCAATGCTTAGTTGCAAAATAACTTTGTTTATTTTTAAGTAAAGAAAAGAAGGGAGAAATCTAATGCTTTAAATTTTAAATTGATGAAATTTTTTTGTTGTGTGTGCACTTATATATTATCAAGATACAGAAAGAAAACATTAAGATATCGATTAAATTTTAGTTAAAAAAACTATTTGAATTTTGTAAAGCTTTTTCTCAGTAAATATTACTAATTGACGAAGTAACTACATAGCAAACTTGTAATTCTAAGTCCAATATCGGCCCGGTAGAAAGTTTTGTATGATTTTTAATCTTACTCATGAGCGCAATTTACATATAACAAGCTATCTTAAAAGCATTTTCATGTTAAAACAACTCTTACTAGATATTTCTTTTCTCTTTCTAACTTGCATCATTAGTTTCCCCACATTTTAAGGTATGCATCGATTAGAATTGGCATTTTTAAATCCTTATTTTTTTTCTCCATGCTGATATGAATAGGACTGATTTTGATTTTTTTATATCTTAAAAAATATTTTTATATAATGATGATTTTATATGATTTTTTATATCTTACTATAAATAAAAGCCATTGCGGCTATGTATATGTAATGATGTTTTAAATTCTAATTTCAATTCTAATTAATTTCTAAAGTCTTATCTTAAATTAGCCTTAGTAACTTCATTCTAAAATATTCTCTTATTTCCTGATCCCAATCCGCTTCTTCTACTTAATTAATTCAACAGAAGCTTTGTAAAATTGCTGAATCGGCTAAAAACAGACAAGTTGCACACTCCGAGTGAAGGGATAAAATACTGTCCAGGCAAGCACATTCTTTAAAAAGATCCCTATGATTCCCTTACTTGTGATTGGCACGTGTTGGAAATCTCCTTTAAAATCTAACAGTACCTATTCACAAGAATAAAATTTTCATTAGCTTTTCCTCATTTCATTTTGAGTCATGCTATGTTGTGCTTGTAGTTTCTTCTTGTACATAATATGCGGCTTCCGGGATGCAATAAAGCGAAATCAAAAATTCGAAAGTTTCTCCTCGGTTTTCGAAATGCATGTAAATACATTCCACACCTCCTCGTAAAAAACTTATCCGAAATAAATCAAATTTGGCACACTTATTATAAAGATGTAAGAAGGAAAAAAATTTCAACTAACAAAAATTAATAAATTATTTATTTAGTTGAAATTTACAACCCCCCCTTTTTTGATTCTTTGAAATGTAACCCTATTTTTTTTTTAAAAAAATATTTTTCACTTTAATATGTCTGTTGCCAATTCCCTTATTGATCTAAAAAGTAATAATTTAACCTTGATTAACTTCAAGCTTAAATCAATGGCTCAAACGAATACAAACTTTCAAATTTATGAAAAAAAATTTCAATATTAATACATTAAATATTAAGAACTTACAAAGTAAATTTAGTATCTGATTTTTTTAAGGATCTTCTGGTTAAATTAATATTCTAAAAGCATATTAATTAATTTACTATCGTGATTTATAATATTTACATAATATATTATGCAAAGTATTCTTTATGTTGAAGAATACTGAAGAGTAATCAATCTAAATTTGGAATGTTGTGTTGTGACTAATGTCACCTCTCGTGGACAAGCCCCCCGCTGATACGGTCAGCAGATTTTAAGCCTAAAAAATGCGTCTCTTTTTTTACAAGTAGCGCCATCTAGGGCCAAAAGTACGACTCAGCTAGTTACACGTCGCGACCCTTTTTAGGGGGCAGACTTCATTCATGCAAATTCATTCATTCATCTCAGATCGTAATTTAGACCTGGAACAGAGAACGATCCCTTCTAACCCAGTACCCCCAGTGATATTACTCTCGACATGGAGGACTTTGCGACCACGACAGATTTAACGAGCGCCAGCCGCCACACACTCGGGGAATCTTTTGGCCGGTGAATTTCGTACCCGTAACCTAAGGAGTACGAGTCCAACCCTCTACCAACCAGGCTATCTCGGGTCAAATTTGAAATAGCAATCAGAATGGGATAGTAGAGATGAAAAGAAGCTTCATTCTATGAAATATTCCCTCGAATTTTGGCCCAGTTTACCTCACAGAAAATTATTACTCTTTTAAGAATTGGCTATACTAGACTTACTCATAAACATCTGTTGTTGGGGAAGCCCACCCCTTAATGTACAATATGCCAATGCCTTTTGACATTTCGGCACATTCTTATAGAGTGCTCACGTTTTGATTATCAACGAATTCAATGTTTTCATTCTCCTCACTTTTTTTAAAAAGACATCCTTCATAAAGTGCCTCATCCTCAACTTTTTACCATTTTAAAAATGATTGGTTTCTTTTACCTTATATAAGTATTTTTCATTCTCTTTTAAAGCTTCAAATTTAGACAATAGTTTATTTTTTTAAACAAAATCTAGAATAAAATATTTGTGACCTTGAGAAGAGGTTTTGATTAACCTTTTAAAATGTGGCCATGCGCCTTTTCATGAACCATGTGTTTCCGTATATCTTATGGTTAGTGCTGCATAATCAGAAATAGTTTTAGCGCCTGATCCATCGATCTACTCCACCAAATGGTTTTTACGGTCTACTCCATCAAACTCAAACTCTTTACGTTAAAATTATACGTGAAAAGATTTTAAAGCTGAGCGACGGTGGTGTCTTCTACATCAACTAGCTGTAAATAAATAAGAAAATATTAATACTTTAATGTCTAACAATCCATGAAAGAATATGCAAACTCTGCCTTATGTCAGAAAGTTTGATTTTCAATTTCTGTTCTCATTTAAGCATCCATCAACAACTTCCGCAAGATGTCTGAATCGAAAGTCACCACCTTTGGCCTTCCATACGATTTCAAGTCAGTCCTGCATTATCACGACAGGGAGTTTGCGATCGACAGGACTAAAAAGACAATCGAACCGAAAGTATCAGTGGGGAAAGTAATCATTGGCAAAGCGGAAGAGCTCTCCAAAATGGACATTCTAAAACTGAACAAACTTTACCATTGTCCGAAGAGGAAGCATTACGAATTCGAAGACGAAGGATCGGGACAGACAGAACTGGAAGACAATTTCATTGTTGTGTCCATGTGACCATTACTGGAAGTATTTTTTGTCTGATGTAAGTGTTTCGGATATTCGTTACAGAAGCGTATCTGGTCAGTGGAAGATGGTAATTCCTCGACGAATTGAAAAATTTAAGAAGATAAATTTCGTGGTTTGTTATGAAATGCAATTTGTAACTATTTATTTATTCTAAACGAAACTATTCATTTTTAAACGAGTTTATTGGTTATAAAAAATATCTGATTTTGATAGTGGTCATAAAAAATCTTATTTGATTTTAGTAATGAAAAATGTTATATATTTGATTTTGGTCCTCAATATCATGAAAAAAGTATCATGTTGGATTTTATTCATGAAAGTCATGAAAAGGTATCATTTTTTTAAATTTTATTTATGAATGTCATGTAAAAATTATATTTGGTTTTGTCATGAAAAAGGTATCGTATTTGATTTTGGTCAAGAATGTCATGAAAAAGGTATATTTGATTTTGGTCCTAAATGTCATGAAAAAGGTATATTTGATTTTGGTCAAGAATGTCATGAAAAAGGTATATTTGATTTTGTCTAGATTGTCATTTAAAAATTATATTTAATTTTAGTAACGATTCTCACAAAAGAGTATCTGATTTGAGTTTGATCACGAATAATTCAATTTTGGTAATGAATAACACAATACGGTCTACAATCATAGATTTTTTTAATGTCTTGGATTTTAAAGTTATGGAATTTTTAACTATTTAAAAAATTCTTTCAGAATTCATGACAAAGTTTTTATATGTCAAGACAAAATATTCAGAACGAATGTCATGAAAAAAGTATCTTATTTGATTTTGGTAACGAATGGCATGAAAAAATTATCCTGTTTGATTTTGGTAACGAATATAACAAAAAGTATCGTGTTCGATTTTGGGAACGATTGACAAAAAACGACTTTACATTCAGAAATTTTTAGAACTTCGTTTACGGCCATGGAGCTTTTTCCTTATCAGAAAAAATTCTATCAAAATTCTCTGATGATGACAAAATTCCCAACCTGAGGGACAAAATATTTCTTTTTTAAAAGGGAAATTGCATTCAGCATTCTTTTTGTTTCAAAGCTAATTGTTCGTTAAATAAAAATGTATTTCTATGATCGTTATAACCATACCATGATAATAAGCTTTAAGATGTCCCTTTCTTTAAGAAATGAAAAGTTTTAAGAATAATATACTTTATTATTTAGTTGCTGAACGTCAACGGCAGATTATTGCAGTTGTATTGAGTTTTTTAATTTTTAAATGAAGTATTTTTATGTACTACTTAAATGTGAAAACTGGATGATGATATTCTCTGTACAATTTTGTAAAACAGTGTTGAAGAATTATCAGACAAAATGCTACAGCAATTGCTTATGATGTTATTATTTACTGAATAAAAAATATTTAAATTATTAAACACGTTTCTTTGTTCCTTAAATCAAAACTATTGTAATTATTTTTAAGTTGTACTAAGCAATTTAGAATTTATTTAGCCACCACCCCATTCAAAATATAAAGATTTTTATTACATTTTTTATGCGTATATATGCATAAATTTTTATGTCTATATATGGAGGAAGAAATGAAAATGCACGATTCCATTTTCATTGGTAATAAGAAATACCCTCTCTAGTAAATAACATAATTTTCTATTGAAAATTGAGGTAGCCGCTGGGGAATTAGTTCTTATAATATTACCATTAACTGGAAGGGGGAAACATATACTGTTGTAAGTCACATTCCCTTTGTTTTCCAAATAACGTATTGAAAAAATCAATGTATTTTTTGATAACAAATTTGTTGTATTATTATTTTTTTATGGTTCTCTTAGATACAAATTTAATAAAGAATTGAATTAAATCTATGCATTGGTTACAGTTATAAGCTGAATTTATTTCACAATTTATTCACATTATTAATTCTTTATTAATTGCAATTTTGAGTGTTTTTCCGTAGATTGCAAATAATTTCATTTGGAAATGTTGTTAGTATTAGTGGTACTTGCCATGAACAAGCTTTGCCGAATCATCAGCGAGATTTTAAGCCGGAAGGAGCGTCTCTTGTTTTGAAATAGCGTCAATTAGTGCCAAAAGTACGACTTAGTTACTCACTCATCACAGTCGCTTGTACATCCCCTTTTACAGGGGGAAAAATTCATACACCTTACAGATAAAACATGGAAAAACAACCATGCCTGAACCGGGACCCCCAGATCATTGGGAAGACACGCTACATCTGTTCCAAGACGTCGGTACATTTAGAAATGTAAACTATAGAAATGGCTTCATGTTATATTGCTAGTCTAGTTTTTGGTTTCTTTCCTAACACCAACACTTAAAACAAGAGAATTAAATCATTGGATATTTAAATGTTTCCCCTTTATATAATGGTGTTTATGGAATCCTCTAATACCATGTAATAATAACCGCAGTACTATAATTTAGAAATAACAGCATGTTTATATCAAATTTTGCATTTAATGATAATTACTGAATTGATTAGAATAGCAGAGTAGTTATTATATAATTTTATTTTGATCCTTGGGAAGTTTTTAAAGAAGTGAGATTATAATAATTATAACTGAGCTCGGATAAGAAAAAAATAATTATAGGAAATTATAATTTAATAATGATATTTCCGATGTTTTACATAATTACGAATATATATATATTATGGAATCATAAAATTTTCATTGTGTAATTAGAATAAATTGTTTTATTTTGCCGCTATAGGGCATGCATTTAACTATTTTATTAGTTATTTAGTTTCATTTGGGGTAAATGTGTATATGTTATTTGAATTAAAAGAATTCTGTGTGTACGTGCTGGTCACAAAAGTTACTAAACGATTTTCTATTGTGTATTAACATCGAAATGTTTTGATAGTTTATTCTACTTCGTTTAATAAAATAAAATAAGATTTCTTTTTCTTTTTTATTATCATGTCATGAACATGATTCTGTTGGCTTAAAAAATCCATAGTCAAAAAATAGAAATTTTATGATCTGCACGAGCATCTCAAAAAATCAGCTTTTAATAACGAGTTGACATTGTATTTACAAAAGCTCTGATTTAAAAAAAATAAGTGAATGACAACAGCAAATAAAACCTAGAAAATTGTCATTTTGAGCGCGTGATTATATGAAATGAAATAAATAGGAAATGTGGTATATTTTTAAACAATAAATGCGAGACGCAGTTTTGTTGAATCGTTTGCAATACTAAAGTGACTCATTCGATGAAACACTTAAAGTGAATAAAAATATAATTTAACTTGCACGAGCACGTGGGGTTTGGACGTTCAAGAATTTATGTTTCGACACGATATATTGAAATATGCATAGCAGATTTCATTTTAATCTTTTATTTTGTTATTTTTTCTTTAATGTTGAATATTCATAGTGCTTTATGTTTACACTGTTTTCAAAATATTTATGAGAATGAAAAGTTTTTAGGGAAAGTTAAATTATAGCTACCCTGTATATTACTTCAGTAACATCTGAAAAAGGCATATTCATTTATTTATTTTTAATGATACATTATTGAATTGCGTCTGAGTTTGAACACAGTATTATTTAACCATATGGTACTTTATATTAATTGCTGAAAATTAATAAATAAATGGAATGAAACAGCTGAATTACACCCAATTAATTATACTTGACAAAATGTTGAATCTTCTTTTTTAAAATTTTATGATTCATAGAATTCGTAATTTTTTTTAAATGTTTGTTTGAGTATATTTTACAAATTCATTTATTTGATAACTTGGGTAATAATAGTTTTCCAAGTTGACCTGGCTATGCTCATGGTCAAGGAACTCTCAGGTTAAGTAACTCAGCAAGTAACTCTAGCCTCGTCTGCCTAGTTGGAAAATTCCCATTGGTGTCGATGGAATCTGATTTAAAGTTCCGATACTTCAATTCTACAGCATTTTTCCATATTTCCCAATCAACTTTTTGGGATAAGATCGTAATATTTATTGGTGATATGGCATCCTATTTCAATACACAGATATATTTCAAATATATTACATCATTATACATATAAGATACATTCATTGGGATATGAAGCTCAATCTTTAACTCCAATTAGTTAGAGATGATCTCTCAGGTAGTTTGCATTGTGTTCCTTTTTGCTATCAATGTATTATTTCAACGAGAAGAGTGAGCTCGGCCTTTTATTTCATTTGCCTAATCCCTAGTAGCACACAGATATTGTACAATATTGATTAATATTCGCAATATTGTTTAATATTGTGAAGTATTATTTAATATCATATAGTATCGCATAATATTGTACAATATTATGCTACAGAATGTGCTTGCTACCTGTGTATACTAAAATGCTGACTAACACTACAGAAAAAAGGAAATTAACAGACACACTGAATTGAATTAATTGAGGAACACTAAGAAAATGTGCAATAAATCAGCAATTTAAAAAAATGTGGAAGATAATTCCTACAGAATAAATTTTGCGATGTTAAAACATAGCAGTGTTAATGAATTTTGAATTACACAAAACTACAATAATGACAACTAAAAAAAATAAAACAAATAATGGTTATAAGTAACAATAAATCGTTTCAAAAAATAAATGAATTTCTCGAGAATTTTAATTTTATGAAAGGATGAAGAACAATTTATTAAAACAATCAATGTGATAGAAAAGAATAAAGAATAACACAAATTCCAAATTCTATTTATAACACTAAATATTAGATAAAATAAGAGCATGATCAAGAGAAAAAAATTGAATAGATCAAATATTAAAAAAGAAATTTTTATCTTTCTTCCTTTCCGGTTTTTTCCCTTTTTTTAATCTGCTTAAAATAACTCAAAAAAATTTATTGCCTTCAGAGCTACAATCATGCTCAAACACGTGCTGCCATCTCTTATCATATTCTGTAAACTCAATATAATTTGTAATATGAAATATAATAGGAACGGAATAAAAATGTCTTTTTAAAGAATTTACAGAATTAATTCATAAAAATTAAAGAAAAAATTAATTCGGACAATATATATATATCAGTTCTAAAAAATTTATTACTAGTATTATGAATTTTATTTCTATTAAAATTTGTCATAAATTTCGTTAACTTATAATAGTGTATAAAATTTTATTATTAATATAAGTGAAACATCTTAATATGTGTTTAGATGCCCTTTATATATTTATTCTTTAGGATTTTAATTAAATTATTTTTTGGTGTATAATTGGACACTGAACATTTATATTTGATGCCTTATAATGGAATGAATAATAAGGATTATAATTTTAGAAAAGAATATACAAGATGGTGGCAGAACGAAAGCACTGTATTTATGAAACTTAGAACAGAAATTATTATTATTATTATTTAAATCGAACATTGCTTCCTTGCAATTTTTACATATGTTCATAAGATACGTTTACTTTGCTGCCATCTATTGTGAAAAATAAGAAGATAAAATTTAATAGAGCAAGATTCATCACCAAAAATAGAGAAATTCGATTCCAGAAGAAAATTCATCGAAAAGCTAGAAGAAAATTCATCATTAAACAAATCAAAACAAAGGAAAAAATTAGTAGAAAAAATAGAACAAAATTTATCAGCAAAACTAGAAAAATTGGATTCTATTAATATTAATTCCAAAGAGATTATTGAAATTCGATTATTGTTATTCTAGAAATTGGATTATTGAATTATTAATAAAATTGGATTCTAGAACAAAATTCATAAAAAATGTAGAACAAAATTCGCCAAAAAATAGAAGAAAATTCATCTTTAAACAAATTAAAACAAAACAAAGAATTCATTAAAAAATAGAACAAAATATCATCAGCAAAACTAGAGAAATTGGATTCTATTAATATTAATCCCAAAGAGCGTTATCATTGAAATTGGATTCTGGAACAAAATTCATAAAAAAAAAATATAAATAAAAATAGAACAAAATTCATAAAAAAAAAATAAAAATACAAATCAGATAAAATTTAAAAAAAGAACAAAATTCATCAAAAAAGTAAAACAAAACTTACCAAAAAATAAGGCAAAATTCATCATTAAACAAATCAAAATAAAACAAAGAATTCATAGAAAAAATTGAACAAAAATCATTAGCAAAACTAGAGAAATTGGATTCTATTATTAATCTCAAAGAGAGTTATTATTGCAGGCAAATGATATTTTCATTCATTAAACTTATCTTTTAATTTGAAATTTTGATCTATTTGAATTATAAGATTTCGCACGAATATTTTAAAATTATAGCCATGAAAGAAAGTAAGTTTAAGATCGGATCCAGAGACAAAATTTTTGCCTGTCTAGTATTTGTATTCGATGCAATTTCAAACTTTGTATTAGAAGAGAAATATGAATTAAATGTTTCTAATCTAGATTTGCTCTAGATTAGAGAAGATGGCTAATGGAGAGGTCTAAAATCGTGCTTCCTATAGTCAAATAGTCAAAGTTTGATCATTCAATCAATTTTAGTCACACAGGAGTATATATTTTTTTCATTGAAATTGCTAGAGATTCATAGGTATTTTATAAAGTATGAAACTGGTGACTATGATATGTGCAAAAAATTAAAATTTGTAAATCCTCAGCATATTTATTTACTCAAATTACATAAAATATTTTTATTTATTTTACTTAGACCGATTTTTCTATTAGAAGTATAACCCTTTATTATTGATGTAGAAAGATGCTTCTGGGTCCATATTAGAGAGCATATCTTGTCTATACAAGTGATACATGTGTTAAATAATTCAGAATTATCAATTTAATAATAGTAATGTAGTCATAAGACAACAGAAATCTTTTCCTTGCCTTTATTTTTCTAGAAATATCGTTTTCATATTTATTTCAATTCATCCACAGATGTACTTAAAATTATTGTTTGCGGGACTTAGCTTGTAGCAAGAATTCTGTTTGATCTTATAATTCGAGTTTTTGTCCATATAATAATTTATTGATAAAAGGTGATTTTTTTTTTCATGCGCGAGCGATTTACTGTGGCAGGTTAGACTTTAATTTTATTTTAATT
This sequence comes from Argiope argentata, assembly GCA_026289955.1. Lineage (NCBI taxonomy): Eukaryota > Metazoa > Arthropoda > Arachnida > Araneae > Araneidae > Argiope > Argiope argentata. Next base: position 1,120,238 of record JAOUZG010015359.1, on the reverse strand, counting down.
TGAATCCTTTGTTGAAAAATTAGTTTGAAATATGCATTTAAAACTTCATTAAAAGTAGAAAAGAGATTTTGCTCAAAATAATTTTCAAAAAAGAAGAAATTTTTTGAATTTGAAAGTGACTTAAAAATTCTTTTTAAGATATAATGTTTTTAAAAAATTATCAACCGAAAAACATCAAAAGCTCGCTTTATTATCCTGTCATAACATGATGTTGTCTTTAACGTCAACACAAATGCGTAGATAATGAATTGAAATTTTATTATCTGCATCTTAAAAAATCAGCTTTTAATAACTTGTTGCAGTTGCATTTACAAAAGCTCTGATTAAAAATAATGTTAATGACAACCGCAAATAAAACCTAGGAAAGTGTCATTTGGGGCAGGTGATTATATGAAATGATATTTTTTAAAACAATAAATGAAGACAAAGTTTTTTGGATCGTTTGCAATACCAGAGTGACTTATTCAATGAAACAATTAAAATGAATAAAACTATAATTTAAATCGCACGAGCACGTGATGCTTCAATGAGGGCTCAATGGGATGAGGTTTCTGGCGTCAACAAAAATGCGTGAACAAGGAATCGAAAATCTAAATTTCAACTTTCTCAAAAATAGGCCTTAGTAGACTCAAAAATATTGGTAAATGGCTGCAATTTCGAAATAAAGACCTTTTTAATCTCCAGTTTGCCATTTTTTGTTGGAATGATTTTTTTCAGCTTTTTTAACTTTATGAAAGCTTTCTTCAAACTTGAAGAATAAGCTAGCTTTAAATAAAAATTGAATAAATTTTTATTAAAAGCTAGTTTAAATTGTTTGATTAATCCATACGTTAGCAAAATCTGCCACTTTTTGTTGAGATGCTTTCTTCAAACATTAATAAAAATATTTTTAAAAGTCGATTAGATTGTTTCATTAAGTAAAACTTTTTCAATGATTGGCCTTTCCAGAAATTGTGTTCTGACATGATACATTGAAATATACAAAGCAGATTTCAATTTTTAGAATTATTTTTTATTTATTAATTATAATCAAAATGAAAGAATATTTAATGTGAATAGAGATTACTTAAAATTGTTACACACTTTTGATTCCAACAATTTTCGTGTTATTTTAAATGATATCGTCTGTTTAAGTCAGAATATGATAGTAACTTATATAAACAAACCAACAAACAATAACATAAAATAAATAAATAAATAAATAAAGATTAAAATGAAATCTGCTATGCATATTTCAATGTATCCTGTCAGAATGTAATATCTTGAACGGCCAAGCACCAAGTGCTCGTGAAAGTTAAATTGTATTTTTATTCATTTTAATGGTTTCATTGAATGAGTCACTTTAGTATTGCAAACGATTCAAAAAACTTATCGAATTTATTGCTTAAAAACAACACATTTCCTATTTATTTCTTTTCAATTAATCAATTATTAATATTTTTCTAGGTTTTATTTGCCTTAGTCATTAACTTATTTTTTTAATCAGAGCTTTTGTAAATGAGATGACAACAGGTTATTAAAAGCTGATTTTTTGAGATGCTCGTGCAGAAAATAAAAATTTTATTTTTCACCTACGGATTTTTGTTGACGTCAGAAAACCTCATTTCTAAAACAATATCATGTTCTGACATGATCAAATAATAATAATAATAATAAAACGAACAATTTAACGATAAGAACATTCTAGTATTTTGAAAGAATCAGTAAAAGCAATAACAACTGCGCCTTCACTTATTCTGTACCTTCTGTTTTAATTTTCCTTGATTATACTTTTACCTTGATTTATTTTTATGAATCAAATCAAGGTTCTTGATAAATGGCGTATATCTACCAAGAGAAGGGCATGACACAGATTTCACTCACTAACTGAATATCAGAACAAAATATTGATAAAACTTTTTATCTAAAAACAGGTGACGATTCCCAGTGTTATTTTTAAAATTTTATCGAACATTATGCCGACCCTATTTGTATGCATTTCGATTTCATTTATGCCGTAACAAACTGACTGTGGAAGATGGCTGATAACGTCGATGCAAACAGAAAATGTTTCACATTTTCGTGGACAATAGAAAATGCTAGTTATTGCTGGCAAAAGAAAGGAAAACAAATTGTCAGTCCCACTTTTGTCGCTGACACTATAGAGGATACAAAATGGAAATTGTGTTTGTACCCTAGAGGGAAAGAAAACGAGGATTTCATCGCTTATTATCTCCACAGAGAAATGGACAGCAAAGGCCCAGAGAATATAGAATTAGAATACGAACTCGCTTTCCTGGCAGAAGATGGTTCAATTCTTGTTTCATCCATTTCGAATAAAAGGACATTTCCCAGAAATTGGGGATATGGTTCCAAAGAATTCGTCAAACGGCATGTTCTTTTCAACAAGATATCTACCAACTTATTTCCTGATATTATCATTGCTCGTTGTAGGTTATGGAGGCCTGTGGATGAAACTATTGATGATATACAATGTTTTGCACGTACGCGAATTGGCGTGGAACACAGGTCTTTTACTTGGAAAATCGAAAATTTCAGCACTCTCGAATGCAATAAGGAAATTAATCATTCGGTCATGTCGGCGTCAAAAGACAAAAAGTTTATGAGTGTGCAAATGTGCTTTAGTGGTGGACCAAAGTGCGAAGGGGCAATCAGTTTCGAATTGATTGCTTGTGACCAAAGGATAAAAAATATTTTTCTCCGCTTGTATATTTTAGATGCCACCGGAAATTCGATAGAATCCAACAAAGAAGAATTCTGGTTTGATAGTTTACTTGAGAGGAAAGATTTGACTCTGTGTTTTACAAAACAGGAGTTAATGAAGAAAAGTCTGTATTTACCAAATAATGTTCTGTCGTTGCGATTTGAATGCACCTTTTCTTTTGGAATCGTTCTAGAGGAGATTCAAAGGATTCAGTATGGAACCTTTAATTTGAAACATAGTAATACTGCTAAGAAAAATCCGAAAGACTCCAACCAAGTTTTTCCACCAAACAGAGTTTTGATTGAGGATCTCAAAACTTTGTATAATAAAAGCATCCTTTCAGATGTTAAACTGAAGACAACAACGGGAACGTTCCATGCTCATAAAAGCATTCTCAGCGTTCGATCGCCAGTATTCCAATCAATGTTCAACACCAACATGAAAGGAAAGATAGAAGAATGTATTAACATTGAAGATCTGAACGACGAAACTGTGAAAAGGATGCTTCTATATATTTATACTGGTGAAATAGGTAGCTTAAATTGGGAGAATGCTTCCAAATTATACGTGGCTTCTGATAAATACGAAATCATCACTTTGAAAAATGAATGTTCTTCTTTTTTAAAGTCTAATTTGTGTTCAACGAATGCGTGTGATTTGCTACTTCTTGCAGATCTACATGGTGATAAAGATTTGAAAATCTACTTGCAAGATTTTATTTTAAAGCACGATAAAACCATTATCAACTCAGATGAATGGAAATGTTTTATGGAAACTAATCTGAAATTAGCAGCTGATACACTATGCCTTAAGTACAAACAATAGATGATATATTAATGCTATTTACGTGATTTATATACATGAAAGCAGCTACGCAGTTGGCATCCAATTAAAGTTATAAGGCATTAGAATTTATTAACCCCTTAACCGTTTTATTTTTCTTACTATCTAATAAGATGACACCTTCTATTTTGGGGATATTTTTTTTATTTTGATTCAAATGGAAATCCATGGAATACTTGGCTTATCTACGTATTCGAAGTCATTTTACTATTGTTGTGAATTGAATTGTTATGAATGATTTATTTTTTGTTTACAACTATCAAAATTTGATAAATCGATGCACGTACGGCGTACGGGCAAGCCGTTTAAGGGGTTAATATAAAAAGTGCCTTAGTTTATGGAATTTATTCCTGAAATTTCACTATCCGGATTACAAATATATCATTTATTTATATGCAATAATTAATTTTGGAAGTTGACTGGCATTAATTTTTTTTTCTGATTTTACTAAAATAGTCGAATACTACAATGCTTATGATGGTGTAAGTTCTCGATTATACAGCTATGAATATTATTTATATTAAATTTTTTTTGCTGAACCATTATAGATGAATTTTTTTAATATTAATTAATTAATTAATTGATGTATCAATTTGTGCATAATTAAAAAGTTTCTCTAAATATTGGAGACTTATTTTGATTGTTTAGTAATAAATTGATTCTCTTTTTTATGCTGTCAACAATATAACTTAATATCTTTAAATGGAAAAAAAATATGTATTTAGTTTTTTAGTGTTGTGTTTATATTGCCTTTAATAAATTGAGAATAGATCAGATGTGATAGAGAAAATTATTTTGTTTGAATTTATAACAGCATTAAATGAGAGCAAAAAAAAATATATTTTAAGGATGCCCAAAATGTATTTGTTAAAGATTCTTTTATATCAGTTTACACATATTTAGGCATTTTTAATCTTTATAACATTTAAATACGAATTTCTGCTGCTGAAATTTTTGTACGAGATATTATCTCTGTGTTATTATATGTATATTTCACTTCATTTCTGAAAATTTAAATAGTAATTTTTGAAATATAATATTCAAGATTTCTTAAATAATTATAATTGAATTTTAATAAACATGTTCGGCAAGGATGTTTATAGATATATTTTTAAAAGAAAATACTTATAACTTTAAGAAATTTTATATGATTTTTTTGAGTAACTTAATAATATTAAATTTTTATCAGTCATTCAAACTTTCATATGGCATGAATAGGCTGAATCAAAAAAGTTCATTTTATTTTATGAAATTTTATTTGAAATTACATCTGGAGAAAAAAAAATAGTATTAATAGTTTCTCATATTCTTTTCAGATCCTTTTTTTCCATCGAACTTGTCATTTGTTTTACACCCTATTATTTATCTAAACTTTTTTTTTCATGCTTATGTAAAGATTAAATTTTCTAGTCAATTCTCCTGATCTTTTATAGGTTTTGCCAACTTTTTGGTCTTCTGTAATTTTGAAATTTAATATACTTGTATATTCTCGTTGGCAATAAACTACTTCAGCCTTTTTAAAGAATTTTGATTTCATAAGAATTCAAGGCAAAGTTTTGTTTTAGGATTCTAAAATATACATAACTATAAATTTTGAGACAAATTCTAAAAATAAAAAGGAATTAACAATATTATTACTTTTCAATATGTTAATAAAAATGTTTTAAAAGCTACTAAAGTTATAAGGTTTCTAAAAAGCAATGTTATTGAATTTTTTTTCTATTTTTATCAATGTATGATAACATCAAAAGAATAAAATAAAAAAAGATTAGAATGAAATCTGCTATGCATATTTCAAAGTATCATGTCAGAACACAATTTCTTGAACAGCCAAGTACTATGTGTAACATCTATACTATGTATACGAAAAATAAAAACAAGGTCATTTTTAAACTTATAAAGATTTTCTAATAAGAATTTTTGGTTAAATTCCATTTGATTTGACAAGCAATAAATTACAAGCAATAAATTATCAAATCCTATACATTGAAATATTGTCTTCAGATAAAATATATTTTCATTATTATCTGCTATTTTCAAGCGTAATTTAACTATGAATATTGAAAATCTTCAGAATTTATACAACTAAGTGCTTTAAATAAAGGAAAAAAATTTAATATTTAAAGGCCATGGTTAAAATGTGTTTTTCCTATGAGAAAGAATGTTTCAAATATGTATATTGCTAATTAAATTTGTTAAAGAAATTTTTTTAATAAGTAAATTTCAGGCTCAAAATATTAACACAGGAAACCAAAAGCAAAGGACAGATGATCAAAAATCAGTTGATGAACAATTTTTAGTTCTTAGTGATAAAAGGAAAATAGTTGTTTGAACAATCGTCTGCATGATGAGGAAGTTTATATTCTGTTGAAAAAATATAAACAGAACGATTATGTTTTTTGCATATTATTTTACACGTTTGAGCAGGTGAAATAACACCACTCATATCACGTTTGCTTTAATTTATGTTTATCATTCATGTGTAGTTTAAATAGCAGATGTCTTTTGACGAAAAGTTACAACTTTTGGATAAGCAAGTAAGATTTTGAAGTATTTTTTTAAATGCATAAATAAAATAAATTTAGATGCATGTAATGAGACATATTTTCCCCTTTCTATAAGTCTTAAAAACTGGCTTTAGCTTTATCAAAATGCGGCAGTCGTACTTAATTAATATTAAAAGCTAAGGTTCTAGTTAATTTTTGTTTCTATAGAAATCATTTCGATACAGTTTAAAGTCGACTCTGTTATTCACACTGATAGGCTCTACTGTCGATTTTGGTAATCAAATAATTTATTGAAACCAAATATGAGTATAAATAGGAAAATAAAATTTTAATTAATTATAAAAAGGAATTTAATTAACTACATTTGTTCTGGAAGGAAATTGTAAATCGTCTGTTTTTGAACTTTTACTGTTCTTCCAGAATGGCAACTGTATCTATTATCTTCATCTATTATCTAATTTGCAATGTGTTCTAGTTCGTTTAGTGTACAGATGTCGATTAGGTTTAGAAATAAATGTTCGAACGAGCTAGCTTCAATATAAAATCCTGTTTAAATATGATAGAATTGATAATTATATTTTGTTATATTACTTGGGATATTCGTTTCTTTTAAATTTGTGAAGCAAAGGAAAAATTTAAGCTGAAAGTAAGGCGAAGTTCAAAACTAATTATTGTAGAAAATATTCAAATGGCAAAAATGAATAATTATAGTCGGTATAATCCCATATAGAATTGAATTATGTGACATGAAGTTAATATTTTGAAACGTTTGATCATGAGATAGAAGTAAGAAAATCGAATTTCAAAATATTTATTGCTACATTTTATTATTGTTAAAATTTTAAAATTCAAACTTTCATTATATTTTTTGAGCTATTTCGACTAAAAAGTCTAGATGATTGGTTTTATTTGATAACGTCGGGCTATATTTCTTATGCAATGTTGTATTTTATTTGAATTGTTAGAAGTTGTATTTGACTTGAAAGTATTGAAGCTACAAGAACGTGAAACAATTTTCTATTATTTTTAATAAGTATTATTTGTTTGAATGAGATATCTTACAGATGATCACACGGGCTCTAAAAGTTCACTCAAGTTGTAATTTTTTAAAAGAGAGAAGTTGGCAAATATGATAGCATAAGTATATTCTTTAGTTATATTTGGCGAGTACTTTAATGTTTGATATGATTTAGTAGAAAATAGTGAAAAATATGCACATTTTTCTTGGTTTTATCAAGTAAAAAAAACTCTTAAATCTTTTATTATTAATACATAGTTTTAAAGAAAAACAAGAACATGATGATAAGTCAAATTCGTATATAGTCAATATTCTTCAAGAATACTTATATTATTCAACATAAATATTAAAAAAATTAAATTTATTCTTTCAACATATGTATCTTCCGTCTGCATTCTTGTTCGTGAGATATTTTAGTGTTTGTGCATGAATATAAGCTAACTCTATAAATTAATTTTTGTAGTCAACAAGCGTGCTTTATTATCTAGCAAGGTTTAACAATGATTGGACTAGGAATTTTAGCATTCAAATAAAGATTAAAATGAAATATGCTATATATATTATCATGCATCATGCCATAACATATTGTCTTGAACGACCAAGCACCACGTGCTCGTACAAGTTAAATAATATTTTTATTCATTTTAATTGTTTCTTTGAATTAGTAATTTTGATATAGCAAACGATCCCAAAAAAAATGTTGTCTTTTTTTGATCGTATGCATTGTTTTTGATGTCGTTTTCATGCATTGTTTTTTTGTCGTTTTTATTGTTTACAAAAATATCCCATTTCCTATTTATTTCTTTTCATATAATCACGAGCTCAAAATAACATTTTTCTAGGTTTTATTTGCTGTATTCATTAACTTATTTATTTTAATCACAGCTTTTGTAAATGCAATGGCAACGCGTTTTTAAAAGTTGATTTTTTAAGATGCTCTTACAGATAATAAAATGTTTGTTTTTCGCCTACGGATTTTTGTTGCAATACTACCTTACTCCGAAAACAGCATGTTCTGACGTGATAAAAAAATCAAGCTTAAAATCATATCCAGCTACTGGGGTTTGGACCAAAAGTTACAGCTTTAAATAAATTGTTTCCTTTTTTGTTCTAGCATGTTTCATGTTTGCGGAACGTTGCTTTTGCTCATCCTTACTACCAGTATGTCTCAGGATTCTTGGGAGACATATGAAGATTCAGAAGAATACTATGTATACGAAGAACCCATCGATCTGGAAGAAGCAAAAAAATATTTTTGTAAGCATCCAGCTTTCATTTATTTAAAGATCTTAACTTTTTGTTGAATAGAAAGAGAGGGATAAAAAAATACAGCTAGAGTGATTTAATTAAAACTTTATCGCATACTCTCTAATCATTGTGTTATTACAGAGAACACCTAGCGTACGAATGTTACGAAATATTAAACTTTGGCGTAAATTTATCATGCGATTCTTGGCGACTTTTTTGGCGAATAATATCTGGGTTGCAGGTTAATAGTATCTGAAAATTGAAATTGGGTTTTAGATGCGTTTTCGTGACTCGATTGAAAAAAAAAATGACTAAGAACTATATTTATAGTAATAAGATCCTGTAAAAAAATGTGATGCATTTAAGTTTTTTTAGAGTTATCGCTTTTACATGTTCTGGACGTACAGACAGTCCATTCATTCTCCGATTTTGCTCAAAACGTGGCAGGTGTCTGAGTTATAAATGTTAATTATAAATATGGAATTTTATCTAATTATTTTCGTTTTTGTAGTTAACATGTTAAATTATAATCGAACAGTCGGACAGACAGACAGACTATCTCTGAGCGAATTTTGCTTAAAATTCGAAGTAAATCTGCAAACTTGGTATAAAGACAGTATTAAAAATTTCATTCGTCCAGCTCAAAGCACTTTTGAGTTATCTTTGTCACATAAAGACAGACTGACAGGCATTTTCCAAAAATGCCTTTTTAGAATTGAAGGTGCAAAACGTGGAATTTCGTCAATATCTCAAGTTCGTATATTTTGATGATTGTTATAATTTCTCTATACTTTGTATACGAGAAAGTATAAAAGTAGCTGAAAACGTTCCCGAATTAACGAAACATGTCTCTACTTAAAATGTAATGAATTTAATTTTTTTTGGTGATATTAATTTTCTACTAATGGCTTGCTTATGTGCAAGGATCTCATAGAAAACTGAAAATTTTAATCCAACAAAGTTTTCATTTTTTCAAAGTATTGTAATTTTTAAAGAATTCCATTTTAACAAATATCTTCATTTTAGATCTATTTGATTCCCAAAGGCACGCTTTTAAAATTATATCTCTCTGTATGTAAGATTTATATCAAATCTTATACTTCGAATTTCTATCGATTTCTATTCAATGAGTGGAAATCTGTTTAAAATACAATATATAGATCTAATTATGAAATAATATCCGATAACAAGGTATAGTAAAAATTGTAAAGTTCAAATGTCTGATAGCAATATATTGTACAAATGTCTAACAATGATAAAGTATAAATTTCTCGTAACAATGTATAGTAAAAATGTCTGGTAACAATGTATAGTACAAATGTTCTAGTAATAATACATAGTACAATTGTCTAGTAATAATACATAGTACAAAAGTCTGGTAAAAATGTATAGTACAAATGTCTGGTAACGATGTATAGTAGAAATGTCTGGCAACAATGAATAGTACAAATGTCTGGTAACAATGTATAGTACAAATGTTCTAGTAATAATACATAGTACAATTGTCTAGTAATATTACATAGTACAAATGTCTGGTAAAAATGTATAGTACAAATGTCTGGTAACGATGTATAGTAGAAATGTCTGGTAGTAATGTATAGTGCAAATGTCTGGTAGTAATGTATAGTACAAATGTCTGGTAGTAATGTATAGTACAAATGTCTGGTAGTAATGCATAGTGCAAATGTCTGGTAGTAATGTATAGTACAAATGTCTGGTA
>JAOUZG010015359.1:1080346-1099835 GCA_026289955.1 Argiope argentata | reverse complement strand
CATGACACGTCGAATTGTTGCACTTCGCCAGGCAAAAGGAGGACCGACACGATATTAATGGTCATCCCATGACTTTTGTCACTTCAGTGTATAACTGGTAACAAATTCGAACTGATTTCTGCATCATTTTTTGAAGATGAATTGAGGTTTTATAATAGAAACAAAATATTAACCTCAAATTTAAAAATAAATTTATTTTTATCTTGTAGGAGCAACTTGAAGATGAAGGCTGGTTGCGATATTTTAACTCAGGGCCTATACCGTTATGAAGGGACTGGAAACAGCTCAAGGAATTAAATGAAAGGTCTTTTCAAAGGAAGATGTTCAAATGATGATCGTCAGTGTTCGGTAACTTGGTTAATCTCTCAGTGCAAAAATATGCGACACATTTCAAAATTATTTCGAACCGAATCGATGAAATAAAATAAATAATTATAATCTAACTTGAGTCGAATAAGTTTGTAGATCATAGGCAAAGTCACAAGGAATTATTTATATCCATATGAAGCATCTCATTCAGTAAGAATGACAAATATCATTACATAAAGGCAAGAACTAATAATTAATAACTGTTAAATGTTAACACCTGCTATTTGATAAACAAGATTTCTCACTAAATTAACGTCTAATGACTATTTTTGACTTCGTATACATCTTCTTTGCTATAAAAGAATAGAGATTTTGTTGATCTCTATTCTGCATTAATTAAAAAACTATTAATTAAAAAATATCTGCATTAATTAAAAAAGAGTTAAATAAATTAAACTTCAAAAATGTTCAATAAGTTTAAGCATTGTAATAAGTAGAAACAAGTTAACATGTACCACGACTTTCTGAGATGCGTGTGCAATTTTTTTGTTAAAAGAGTTCAATATGTTGGCTTGGATAAATGAAATTAATCAATTGTTATTCATTAATAGCTATTATTAATCATGCATTATCAATTACCATTAATCTATATAAATAAGAATGAATCACGAAATGCGTTGCTAAGCGCAAAACTAGATAACGACTCAACCGATTCGGCTTATAATTTTAAAAAAAATATTTTCTTTAAGACACGAGGTTGGTTCTTATGGAGAGAAAAAAAAGGAAAAATAGTTAAAATGACAATTTTCTTACTTTCCCGTCAAAAATCTCCATTTCTTCCCCCCCCCCACAAAATGAGTAAGGTAACAGGAAGTAATAAATTCTGATTTGTTTAGAAAGAAATACGCGAAGTTGGTTTTCATTTATAGAACACAGAAAGTTTAAAAGAGAAAGATAGCTTTTATGCAGCTCATTATCCTGATTAAAAACATTCTTCCAAATGGTCGTGAGTATCATTTTGTTCATTATAATTTGATAGTGTTTCATTTTTTACTGTTTCTATTGATTGTGTTCTGAAATATAAATGTTCTCAAATATACGCATCAAAATTTCCACTCGTACGAAGTCGCTGGTAAGAGCTGGTTATTAATAAATGGAATTACAAATATCTTTATACATATTAATCAATTTTTGAGATTTTGTTTCTAATTTTTCTCAACTCGTCTATTTTAACTAGTTTTGAGTTATAATCCGACTCAAGTGTAGTATATCCAAATTGTCCGTATGAAAATAAAAAAAAAAAATTAAAAATAAGATACGATAAGTATTTGTGGACTGAGAGAGCTAATATTAATTATGAGTTCACAACATTTCATCAAATAGTTCACAACAATAATTATTATTTAATTTGAGCTATAATAAGCAGTAAGTTCTCGCAATTGGAGAGTTTCAAAATCGGAATCCTATTCCTCAAAAGATCCATCGTATAACCCCGATTTGATTTTGCTTTAAATTTGGTGTAATGAAGCAAACTTAATTACCATGGTGTGAAACTAAGTTTGGAAAAAGTTTGTCTGCCCTGGCTACATCCTCGTCCTCTGTCTGGGGCTCAAAATTAAGATCTCTATTTCAGATTAGTTCTACCTAGATTGGGCAGGTTTGTGCTACCTGATATTTATTATTGAAGGGCGAAGAATGCGATTTTGTTGTTAAAAAAATTTAAGAGAACGGAAAATGATTAATTATTTATGTAATAGTTATATTTGGGGCAGAAGTTTTATATTAATCTTTGAAAAGCTTAGTAAATTAATTTTTTTTCTTAAATGATTGTAAAGTACTATTTTTTCATATTGACAGGGAATCTTCATTAATATTTCTTATACTAAAATGCGTCAATTAAAAACTTTAGCAATTCTAATTCTCTTTCTGATAAGTCCTTATTTTCCTTTCCTTTCCAAAACTTTAAGAACATGCTAATATAATATATTTGTTAAAAACATTTTGCATTTTATTGCAACAGTAAAATTTATTCCTAGAAGTTGTGCAAAAACAATTTTTATAAAATAAATTCAGGGGGTGAAAATACATTGCAGCAAAATTGCTTTCTCTCACTTAAAAAGATTAAAGATATTTTTCGAATTTATATCATGCATAAAAGATCAGTTTTTTCTAATTATAATTTCAAGAATTATCTCAAGAAAATAAAAAAAATTCGCTTAATTTTAAAGTAAAAGTTTTTAGAGAAAAAAAAATGTGATTCTCATTCTCATGTTCTAAGCAAGATATATGCCTAATTAGGTAGTTATAGATTAAATGATATGTATTAGCACGCACGCACGCACGCACACACACACACAACAAATTGACTGTTCTCACTCATGCAAAAGACAAGCGATTGGTTCAATAAAATTAATTAATTTCCATCATTCAATAATTCCTTCATTCAATTTTTCTACACAGATTACTAAGATGTTTTGTCTCCTGTTCTGTGTATTCTAAATTTTTCTACACAGATGTATACAACCTGCTTTATCATTAATATATATATATATATATATATAATTTTCCGTTCTTATTATTCTAAATTTTTCTACACTGATATATAAAATCTCCTTTATTATTAAGACAGATATATTTTGTTTTCTGTTTTTATTCCGTGTTTTCTGCAGCTAGCATATAGATTTTAGAATTAATGTAATTCCAATTAATTTTGTAAATTAATCAACAATTGCGTTTAAAGGTTCTTATGTTTTGAGTAAGAAAGACGTGAAATATATTTCGCTGCTATTATGTAAGCTTATGTTTTCTCCAAGGCATTAACTCACTTGATTTCTATTAATTCAAGTCAACTTTTATGAGTGGTTATGCTGATTAAAGCAATCAAATAAATCATTAATAAATGGAGCAATTGTAATTAATAGGTTATTAATCTGCATTTGTTAAGAAAACTGAAGAGTAATCAGACAGCAAAAATAGATACTCAAACGATGCATTTAATTTGATCAATCTACACATTTATTTATTTTATCATTTTTATTTCGCCACACAAATATAATGCGTACAATAAAGCACATCTTCTCATCAACTAGGTTAGTAATTTCTCATATATATCATAAACTATGGTAATGTAATCACAGGACAAGTTATATGCTCATTTTTATATATACTTATATACATCTATATATTCTGTACATATACATTGGAATGATGTTTGTGGGAGGTGACATAAAGATTGAAATTGGAATGCACAGGACAAGTTATATTCATCAAAGTTTAATTATTTTAAAATGCGTTTTTCTTGGTATGCTATAATAATCTTGTACTTACGAATTTTAAATTTTATATTGGGTAAGAATAAGTTGTTATTGTTACACGGTTTTATAAAACACAAAGTAAAACAATAGGATCCTTTGAAATTTTAGTTTTAAAACAGATGTCTGAAAATTACAATTAGTTTTATTTCTGTTATGTTCTTTGAGAAAAATTATAAAATAATACATTAATGATATTAAATCTAACTTTTTAAAATTGCAATGAGAATTTTTCATAGTTTATTAGTAAATAATACCCTTTTTATCTTTCGTAGATTCAAATATCAATTTTAATAATGTTTCTTAATCTTGAAAAAAGAAGCTAATCAGTTACTTTGAATTTTATGGCGCAAAATCCAAGTTTGTTTATGCTGTACCAATCTAAAGATTAGCATTAATTACATTTGTGAAGATACTAAAAAGTATCAAATAATCTTATACAGCCAGTGAAAATGAAGCAATTATAAAATTCATATAAATTAATTAAAATTATGAAAAAAAATTTCCCCCAGAAAGTAAAAATATTTGGTTAGGGATAGTCTCCCATTGTCACAAATGTCTGACGTTAATATTCTAAAACTTTTCAATAAATGGTGATAAGAAAGGGGCATTCACATAAAATTAATTTGAAGATCATATCAAGATAGCATAAATTACATATGTGAGCCTAAAGAGATGTTTATGGGTGAAATGGGTATGGTTTTAAAAATGACAATGACTTTTAAATGATATTAAAAAGATTTAGATGACTGAATACAATTAATAAGAATATTATTTATTGGGATTCCAAATTTGTATTTGAACAAAATATTTACTTTAAATAGTATCAAATCCGAAAATCTTTTAACAATTTAATTAATCTTTTCCCATTTCTGGCTGCCATTTACACTAATTAAACGAAATAATTTTATGTATACCATGCAGACTGAATACTATTATTTCTAAGCTGATTTTTCTAAAAATAAAAAAAATCGTGAAATAATAAAAATTTCTAGTACAAGATCAATATAAGCAGATAAAAAAAATGAAATATCATTATTACTTGATTTTTTCATTCATTTGAAGTAAATCGAATAAAAATGCGCTGAATTGTATTAAAATTCAACCTTTTTCCTCGGAAAAAATATTATATAGCAATTTGTATTTAAGAGAATCAATTAAATCGTTTGCTTCCAATTTCGATCTTTTAGTCATATAATTAGCGACTTTAAATCCTATCATACAAAAATAATAAGAACAATACAAATTCTTTTTCTAAAGAATTAGAAATACAATTTCCATGTGTACAAACATTTATGTGATACTTACATCTACCTAATTTTTATGCACCACAAATTCTAAGTTAACATCACAAACTCGCCATCATATGAACACAAATATCAACAATGAGAGCTATATTTGACAGTGAAATTCTAAGTATTAGCTAAATCATTTACATAAACTCTTCTAATTCATTTCACCATTGATTTAATTAATTAATTTAGTTAATTAACTCACAATTTCATTTATCATTATTAATTTTAAAACAGAGAGTTTTTAATTTTTTTTTCTCAAAAACATTTTTATGGATGGATATGATTATTAATTATTAAATTTTTAAATAAGAATTTTAGGTCATAATAACAATCAAGCTAATTTTTTGATTATTACTTTGATCTAATATATCTTTAGTTTTTTTTTAAAGTCATTTATTTTATTTTCAGAATCGTAGCCTTATATACAAATTGCAGCTATTACTAAGGTCTAATTGTTCATACAAGCAGTCTATACAATTGCTAAATATTCTTAACAACACATCTCTGCATTAATACACCGACGCATTTAACCGCTAAATTTATTAGAGGTTTAATAGCTTGTTCCTTTCCCGATATTAGAAAAAAAAATTAACGATTACATTTTCTCAAAATAAATTCTATAATATAGACTGGTTTTATTCGAGTTCTTCTGACAAAGTTAAAAGCTATTTTTCATCAATTGTTTGCGGCTAAAAAAAAGATAATTTCAAAACAGTAGAAAAAAATCTTTATCATATAAATTTTAATTACACCTCCTCCCCTTAAATAATCTTTTTAATGTATGACGATTTACATCCAAAGTATGGTTACATTTCATATTACTTTTTTATTCCTGTCTCAGTGGCATTATTTTTGTTTCATTTATACAAAATAACGTTCCTCGTAAATTACGAAATAAAATTTATTTTTTTAATATTTATAATCAAACGTATTGCGGTTGAAAAAATAAGTATTAATGAAAATCACGAATCCAGTTATTTGTATTAATTAAAATAATTAAAGTTAGGAATTAAAATAATTAAAGTTAAAATAATAAAAAATATGGCAACAGAATTTGTATTTCTGTTGTTCACGTCAAGTGTTCTCATCATTTCACATCATAAATATTATTTAAGTCATATCACTCATTAGCATAAAGATTTTTAGTCAACATTTCAGTCATAATTGTTTTTTCCTTATTCTTTGAGGAAAATAAAAATTGAACCTATTTTAGGTTAAAGATTTCGTCGTTTTTTTATGGCAATCTGAAAAAATATGCTATTTAGTATTATCTAATAAAATATGTAAAAGTCACATCAACTTTTTCAAACCTCATTAAACGAATAATAATAAAAAAATTTGTCAACAGAACAAACTAATAAACCTCTTTGCAATGACCAACAATTTTAAAATATTTCAATATGGCAAAAAAGCACCAAATAAAAGGACTTCTAAAGTTTTATAGGACAGTTATATATATATAGATATATAAGAATTACAAATAGACTATAACTATTTACATAAACTATATTACTTAGAAACTATATAATTCATAGATTTGTATAGCAAAAGTTTTGATATGTTATTCCATTATAACAGTTGATATGTTATTTCAAAGCCAACGTTGTAGAATCACAAGACTAATAGTTCTGATAATTACTTTGTATTTTGATAAGTGATATGTGTTATCATATACTTATAATAGGTTTTGCAATCATGATATGTTTAATTGCAGCTCTGTTGATATTAAGGCGAAAATGTAATATTATTATATAAAATCCAAGGATTCTTCCAAAAAGTATACAATAAAAGGCATTGATTCTGATATGTTGACAATTGATTAGAATAACATGCGATCATGCATGCTTTTGTTCTGTTGGAGAATACCAAAAGATATTACTCAAAGTGGCATGCAGAAAAATAATTGTAGAATATTTCAAATGCTACGGTTGTCAAGCAAAGTATCATCTAAGACTTTAAAAAAATCAATGCTTTCATGCACAGTATGTCAATTATAGTGACCTATGTGATGTAGACCATAGAAAAAATTATTGATATGTAGCTGATAGAGCTTTGTTTCAATCTTTAAAAATATTTAGTTATATCCATTACTAAACAATATAAGTGAATTTTAAAACAAATTTAAAAAATAGGTATGTGTTTAATGCCACTTCTAAAACCTTTTAATGAGGAATATATGAAATGTAGCAAGGAGAAACAGTTGTATACATTTTTCAAAAAGTAAATATATAGATCTTAGATTAAAATAATTTTCAAATTAGTATATGAGACAAGCATTCTGCTTATGGAATATTTTTCTTATGAAATAGCTTTTACTACACAATTGTTGATACAAAGTTATGTAGATGAAAAGCTATCATAAATTATTCTTATTTTAAACGATAAGTTCTTCAGATATTCATGGTTAAGAAATCCAGATAAGCCCAAACACATTCGCAATTTTAAATAGAAAACTTACATATTCTTCAAATATATCGAAGATAGGGTTCAGTAAGTATTCTTAAAGAATTCATCAATGTTTATATTCATTTATAATAATGCTCATTTTAAGTTGATATTAACAATAGTGGCATAATCATCACTGGTGTTAAATATACAAATGGTATATTTGGTGATAAAAATACAAATGATTTCTGATAAAGGGCAAAGGAAATCTGGCTGATTCTTGATTTTAATTTCCTGTATGCCTGAGATGCTTACTTATAAATCATGAAATCACGTGAAACAAGATCCATGGGTTTCAACTGCTTGCAATTTAAAATTGGCAATATAAAGATCAAGCGTGACTTTCAGCTGCTCCCATAGAAAAATCATCGCACTTTAAATAATATCCATAAATTTCAGCTGCTCTAGCATAAAAAGAAATCTTTTTGCAAACCATATAAATGAATTACACTTGTTTCCAAACAAAAATATCATTGTCATGTAATTGATATACTGTGCATATTTATTTTACAATATGTTAAATAATGAACGAATGCAATAGTGCTGTTTTCTTATTAAATGCTAAAATGGTTCTTTGAAAAATATAGATAGTTTCACTTAGACATTGATACACTCATACACACATAGAGAAAATAATAAGGAATATTCTTAAATCGATATCGTAAAAGTCTCTAATATTGACACATAATTCAACATTTAAGTGACAACAATAGAATAAAATTTTATAACTGTTTGCTGATAAATTATAAATGTTCATAAAAGAGTAATGAGACATCGGATAGTAAATATAATGAAAAAACAGGTGAAGATGAAATTTCAATATTAATTCATTAATAAACTACATCTATATGTATATAATTAATTAAAAAATTTCAATATAATCATTTATTTAAATATAAATAACTTCGATGAAACTTTTTATTTTTGTTCCTTGTAAAAGATCATACAAGATTCCAATTCCTTTCAAACAATTCAATTAATTTTTTAAAATTAGGGCATCCATCAGTAAATTTTCAAATTTCTCAGTATTAAGATTCTAATTTTTAAAATAAATAAATTCAGAAATAAAATTCTGCTTTTATTATTTAAAACATTTTCGTTTTAAAATAGACAAATACAAAAATTTTCAAACTATGAAAAATAAATGAAATATTTTTATCAGCAAATGACACCAAACTTAAAAACAATTTCTTAATTTGATCATAAATGACATCAAACTAAGATATACGAATGAGATATCCGAATTAATTAGAAAATTATTTGTTTACACTGCGATATCAAAGATTGATTTTAATTTTATGAAAAAAATGAAAATTTATATATATGCTTTATTTAAAACATAATAAACATTAATAGTTAACTCGATTTAATTTATTAAAAAACCCCGAACTGTTAAACGAACGAAAATGCTATATATTTACAATTTAAAATATAATACACAAAATGAAGAACAAATAAAAAAAAAGTCCTCATGTTTTCTGATTGTTAAGAATACTGAATCTTTGCTGAAAATATTAGGAAAATTACTTTTTGAAACATAGAACAACACACACTCAAAATTGATAAGAAAAGTCCTTCAGAAAACAGCTTTTAAAATCAAATAATTTATCTCTTAAGTTATCCAATAATTTTTAAAATGCAGCACAAGTAATAAATGATACATTTTTAGAATATGTTATTTTTTCATATATTCTATTTCACATTTCTTATGGGAACATATTTGTTCTAATATTATATTCCTTGTGATTATAAAAATAAGGCATAATGATTATATTATTTAATACTGCTGCCATTTAGATAAATATTCTTTTTTTTATAATAACACAAGTATTTCATTATATATTCGGAATAAAAGTTAATTTGCTCATCTTACTTCCACGAAACAATATTTAAAAATGTTATACAAATTTTCTAAAATAGATTTTACTTTTTAAAATGAAAAGATAAGAAAAATTAAAGTTAAGAAAATATTTTATTCGATTGCATCATGAAAATAATTAAAACCTATTATGCACAAACTTAAATTAAATATTGATTGCTAATTATTTGATTGAAGTCAGCTTATGAAAAATAGTTAACTGTTTCATTTTTTTCTTCTATTTCTGAATCATTCAGTAATATTTTAGTTTAAATATCGTGTTCTAATTCTTGCATTTTAACATAGTTATAGAAAATATTTAGTTATTTAATTACGAAAGATAACATTATATATATTCATTACAAATACTTTAAATTAATAAAGGATTTTTTTATTAGAAATGAAAATTAGAATTTTCGTAAATACTTGATACAATAGAATCTTCCCCATCCGGGTTCTTTAGATTAATCGTTTAATCCACCGATCAGTTCTTTTCTAAATTCATATAAAATGGAAATAAAAAACATTTTCATACAACTTGTGATTCTCTGAATATGTTAATACTTCCAATTTTTTCTCTCTAATCTACATACCCACCACAGAAAAATGATATGTTTTCATAACAGATGATTGTTATGTCTAAGCTTTCCCTGTGGGAGTTGATATGTTATTTGAAGCTCACAGCTGTGACCTCAAATGTTAGCTTACGCTAACAAAACAATCTGTCATAAGATATCTAAATTTCACAAACATCTGAAACACATTTACAACGATATATATATATATTTATATACATACAGACAACTAATGGATTTTAACATAGTTAACAATGCATACCAACGCTTAGTAAGCAAATATCATACTTACATATACAATAGTAAAATTACAATAATAATTATAATTACATTTATGAAACAAAATGTACAAAAAGATACATTGAAAGAATGAATCGATACATAGTGTAGTTTAAAAATATGAAAACAATTACAGTAAGAACAATAGTTTTTAAGACAGGTGAAAAGCGGGAAATGTATTAAATCTCAAATGCAAATATGCTTTTTTAAAAAAAAAGAAAAGAAAATTCTGAAAGAACTAAAAGAAGAAAGCTTGATTTGATTAAGATTAAAAATATCTCGTAACTTTAAAATGTTATTAGAGTTTTAACACGCTAATAAAGTTAAATATAAAATATTATGTCATTAGAAGAACAGTTGAATCAATAAAGATATAGTTACTTATCATCATTTTTTAATATCCAAAGAACTCATTTTTGTTGTTTTATGTTTATCTCATTCTCTTTAAATATATTTAATTTCAGGAAATTTTTTTTTCTCAAAACATTGAATAATCTTTCGTAACCTCAGTAATTTTCGAACTTTATCGTAGAAAATAATTCAAATCAGAACTGTTCCAAAAAGATTTTCTATGCAATCAATTTAATTTCTTTAAAATAATCTCAATACGGTTTAATCCAAATCATTATTTGGAATTATTTAAATAATTATAGCTAGATTTGAGTACAGTTTAGTACAAATAATTCGTTCAATTTTTTTTAAATAATTTCTCTTTCAAGTTAAATAACATGAGCCATTTCTTTCGTAATTCGAAATCGCTTAATTCTTGTAAAATTCGAATGTAACTAAATGATTTTGGAAGTAATTTCATAGTTTTTTTTAAAACTATGTTTAGTGTTAAAATTATTAATTGTTTATTTCGCCTTTTCATTCCAAATATAAAATTCTGTAAAATTTCTGTAGAAAAAATATTGCATTATTTCTAGCAAACTTCTAAATTTTACAGGTATTCCAAATTGATATGTTGATTTCTGTATTAAAAGTGAGTTTGTTATGTTATATAAAACATATACAATCGCTTACTTTGCTTTTACAACTCTCTAGATAATCAAATATAATAATTTGCGATACGTTATCTTCTTTCTAAGAACAAAATGGCTATTATTATTAACATGCAGTGGCATGTTGGGAAAAGAACAAGTTGTAAAGGATGTGTTTTACAGTCAGTCAAATCACGGCTACACCAGCAGGTTACGAATCGACGATCAGAATATTTATAAAATAACTGTATATATCCAAAATGATATGTGTATTCATACTTTTAAAGCTCTAGAATCATAGATAAACAACAATAAAACAATAAAAATCGGTGTATTTTTTTAAAATTTTGTTAGTCTTGGCAGTGTATTTTAATTACATTGGCAGAATTGCTTTAATCATGATAGTACTCTATGTACTACACATTAATGTAGCAAATAAAGGGTCTTTAATCTCATATATAAATGTTAATTTATATTAGATTCAAGAAAAATTGGATTTCATTTGGAAATTTGAAACTTCTGCAGTTTATTAAAATTCTTTGATTTTAATTATGCAGTTTAAATAGATTTCGAATTCTATTTCTAGTAATCCAATTAACTCTTCGTTTCGAAATAGATATAATATAATTTACAATTGTTCAAAATTATCCAGACATTTCATTGCTAATACATCCATTTATATATGACAATTGTATTGCATTTATTTGATAATTTGTTGTGGTAACTTTTGATAAATCTATAGAAACAGAGAACTTGAATTATTTCATAATGAAATTAAAATTTATTTTCAGAATTATTGATAATTTTGATTGGAGAGATTTAGATTATTTAATTGAATTCTGTTCTATGCCTTTAGAAAAATGAATAGAATTCCTCTGATAATTATATTCCCAGTGGGATTAATTCTAAAATTATTTTGATCGGAGAGATTTGAATGAATTGGATTCTGTTCTATGCCTTTAGAAAAATTTATAAAATTCCTCTGATAATTATATTTTCAGTAGGATTAGTTCTAAAATTATTTTGATTGGAGTGATTTGAATGATTTAATTGGATTCTGTTCTATGCTTTTAGAAAAATGTATAGAATTCCTCTGATATTTATATTCCCAGTGGGATTAGTTCTAAAATTATAAATTTTAAAAATTTTTAGCAGTTATATTATGGTCAGTATTATTCGCTTGAATTAAAATTAGAATTTACATTCAACTATCAAATTAGAATTTAGATCAAAATTTTCTTTTTGGAGATTTTGATTTGAGTGAATTGAAGTATTTAGATGGATTTTGATCAGCATTGGCAAATATTTATAGAATTTATATGACATATTTCCAGTTTGACTTATTCTAAAATTAAAAATTTTAAAAATATGAAACAATTACATGATGGCCAGTATTATTCGCTTGAATTAAAATTAGAATTTAGATTCCATTATAAAATTAGAATTTAGATCAAAATTTTCTTTTTGAAGACTTTGATTTGAGTGAATTGAAGTATTTTGCTGAATTTTGGTATGCATTGGCAAATACTAATAGAATTTATCTTACGATTTTGTTTCCAGTGTGATTTATTTTCTAAAATTATAAATTTAAAAAAAATATGAAACAATTATATCATGTCCAGTATTATTCGCTTGAATTAAAATTAAAGTTTACATTCAATAATAAAATTAGAATTTAGATCAAAATTTTCTTTTTGAAGGCTTTGATTTGAGTGAATTAAAGTATTTTGCTGAATTTTGGTATGCATTGGCAAATACTAATAGAATTTATCTTACGATTTTGTTTCCAGTGTGATTTATTTTCTAAAATTATAAATTTTAAAAAAATATGAAACAATTATATCATGTCCAGTATTATTCACTTGAATTAAAATTAAAGTTTACATTCAATAATAAAATTAGAATTTAGATCAAAATATTCTTTTTGAAGGCTTTGATTTGAGTGAATTGAAGTATTTAGCTGGATTTCGGTCTGAATTGGCAAATATTTATAGAATTTATCTGACTATTATATTTCCAGTGCGTGACTTATTCTAAAATTATAAATTTTTAAAATGTAAAGCAGTTATATGAGGATCAGAATTGCTTGCTTGAAGTTTAATGAATCAAAATTAGAATTTCTTTTTGGAAATTTTGATTGGAGTTAATGGAAATATCTGGTTGGATTATGTTCTATGCCTTTTGAAAAAATTTATAGAGTTTATTTGATAATTACATTTCCCAATGTGACTTACTCTGAAATGATAAATTCTATGAATTTGAGGCGATTATATGGCAATCAATATTGTTCGTTTTAAATTTGATGATTTATCAACTTTTTGGATCAATCTGTCCCAATTACAATACGACCAAAAGTACCCAAACAGCTGCCAAGACTAACAACATTCCGAACAACTGAACCCTTCCACCAAACCTCTGCAGGATGATTAGAAGTTTGTCGTATTCTGAGAAGGGGGTTTCGCACTGTACGGCGGTGGGGGTGTTGGCATGTTGTTGGGCGTGGGCGTATCGGATTCAGCCTCATCACTGCTCAAGGTCAGTGCTGGGTTGACCCTCCCGTTCATCTCCGATTGGTAGGTTTTGGTGAGATGGGCGTTCAGGACACTCATCTCGCCTTCTTGGGGCTCTTGAACCTTGAGGATGTCATCAGGGATGTTGACGACGCAGTGGAAGATGTCCATCTGCGGTGGTATACGTCCAGTTTCGAACAACCACTTGCTGGTTCTGGACACAGTGAGGAGCGTCGTCAGGCTCATCAACATCGCCAAGGTTCGGAAGGGGAACAGCTGTTCGGCGGTTTCCTCCCTGTAGAAAGGGTACTTGATGACGGCGGGCAGTCCGACGATTTCTTCGCCACCCAAGGCCCGGAGGAGGAAGCCGATGATATAAGCACTCAAGGACCCGTAGGTGTTGCAGAACTTCTTGTAGTAGACGACGCAGACCAGCTGGGGGAAGAGCACCACGTATACCAAGTCAGAGGACAGGTACCACAAGCCGTAGATTGATTTGACAGTGAGTGCCATGGCCGTAGCCATTATGCCAACGAAGATGATGGCGAATTTCATCACCCAGATAATCTCTCTTTCAGAAGCCTGTGAATTAGAAAGAGGGAAAAACATTTTTTTATGCTTATTGTGTCAGATCATGATGTGGGTTTTTTGGCGTCAAGAAAAATCCGTAGCCAAAAAATAAAAGTTTGATTATCTGCGCGAGCATCTAAAATAAGTCAGCTTTTAATAACGCGTCACCATCGTATTTACAAAAGCACTGATTAAAAAAATTAAGTTAATGACTACAGCAAATAAAACCTAGAAAAATGCCATTTTGAGCACGCAATTATATGAAAGGAAATAAATAGGAAATGGAATAATTCTTTAAACAATAAATGCGAGACAAAGCTTTTTAGATCGTTGGAAAAACTAAAGTGACTAATTCGATGAAACAATTAAAATGAATAAAAATATAATTTAACTTGCACGAGCACTTGGTGCTTGGCCGTTCAAGAAATGATATTCTGACATGATACATAAAAATACACATAGCAGATTTCATTTTAACTATTTATTATTTTTAATGATTTCAGCTACAAAATTTATCAAAAATAGGCTCATTATCCCGGTTATCTAACTATCCCGGCCTAACGAATACAATTACTATAAATAATTGGTCAAAATATTTTTCTAGGGTTGATTTTTCAAAGCCAATTGTGACAACGTGAAATGCCTGATTTTTCTACAAAAGTTGGGGTAACGCTATACAGATTATAAATTTCTAATTTCATTTATTCTGTATTATTTTAATTTCGAAGTACTTCAAAATGAATCGCAAAAATCGATAAATTATCAATGCGTAATTTTGAATGCTTCAATTATTGTGAAAATAAACAGAATCGCTTAAAATAATCGGCCGAAAACATGTTAAGTCTAACCTCATTAGTGGGGGGAAAACAAACTGTATTCGTTACTTATTTGGCGGCGGGAAAATGAAGATTTTTAGCGAGAAAATTAATTTTTAATTAATGAATAAGCAACTAATGAATTAATATTTGAAAAGACTGTATTAACATCAAATGTCCACCAGTACAAGTAAAAAAAATTACTTGAAGTTGATTGTATGAATAATTTTTTTTTTTAAATTAACGATTGAAAATTTAAACAATATATATATAGGGAGAGTGTGAGCTAATAATAGGAATTGATAAAATCTTTTACGTTAACTTTATTTTACCATGGAAAAAAAACTGCAATGTAAATTCTATTTCAATTAAAAGTGTTTTAAATTGTTAGTAATTTTACTTTACTTTCTTTACACGCGCACGCACGCACGCACACACACACACACACACACACACACACACACACACACACGAGTGATTACGGAATTACAAAGACAATATTTGTTGTAAACTGGATAAGATGAACAGCGCATTGGCAAACTCACGTTCTGTCTGATGATAAGTTTATAAATGTTTCTGGCGAACATGGAGGCGGCTGACAGGATGGAGGAGTCAGATGAGGACATGACTGCAGCTGACACGGCGCCGAGACCGACGAAGGAGACGGCAGCTGGTGTCAGGTATTGAAGGACCATTGGAAGGACCAAAGAGGTGTGCTCGGCGTCCAGTGGAAGAGGTCCGGGGAAATCTGTCTCATTCCAGGCTATAAGAGGGAGAAAGAAATTATAAAGAAATACATTCAATTAAGCAGTTAAAAAGAGCAGAATTGGAATCTAAGTACTTTTCTAACAATATTGTTACGTTTTTAGCGTTGCGGGGTCGGATTGAATGAACTTTACTTGAGGACAGCGCAGACAAATTTATTTACAGCTATTTACAGGATGACTTGAGAAAGGAAAACTTCAGATAAACACAATCCAGCAGTCAACAGTCACTTACAACGTAAATACAAGCCTTACGCACAATAAACACAGACTGCAAAACAGATGTCGTATAGCACAGCAAACAGTAAATCACAGCGAGCTCAATGATACAACGTTAACAGCAAACGCAAACACAGCTCACCAATAACAAGCGAGAAAAGTAGCCCGCTAGTCCAGCGAGACGCTTCTCTTTCGAGAAAAAACTCTCAACTAACTAACTGCCTGCCAGGTTACGGCAACCCGTCCCTTATACAGCCGACTGAGCGCGGGCCCAAAAGCACGCGAAGTAACGCGCCGCTTCATGAAGGATCCAGCGGCTACCAGACTATTCCTTTCGCCAAATCAATTCGGCTGGCGCGAAGCTCCTTATAAAGCGTCGCCAATGTTTTCTTCTTTGACGCGCGTTTCGCCCGCTTATAACATTATTCAAGTATATCTTTGATAATTGGAATCCTAATACTATGTCTTGAAGCAAAAGAATGCTATATGGGGAAACAAGAGATATCATTTTATTAGAAAGGATTGATATTCATTTTAATAATTTTAACAAAGAACATACGCTCAGAAGAATATCTGCTATTGAAAAAAATGATTCGTCACATTGAAAAAATTCGAGATTTGTTTAAATTTTCAGAACACTATTAACAAGATTAGCTCTACAAATCAATTCTTTATTTTCTGTTATTTTAGTGCTTGTACATAGCATCTATTTGTATTTTTGGGGGTTTTCTTTTTTATTATAATTTCTTTCCTCGTCTCTAATTTTTCTTTTGTATTTTTACAATATCCTTCAGAAATTTGTAATTTCAAACCAACTATAAGTCTGTTTATGTTAACTAGTATAAGTCTTCAGTTTCTTTCCGAAAGTTACCTTAATTAGACAAAGCCACTTCCCATTTAAATTTCAAACAGCTCACTGTCTTCAGCTTTCTTGAATTCAATATTAAAATCCCCCATTAAATTTTAACCAATAAATGCGTGACGTCTAACAACAGTCACCTTCATTATATCTTCCACATCATGCAGAGGTGGTGATAGCAGGGGGGCTAGGGGGGCAATTGTCCCCTGACGGTAGCCTTTTGCCCCCCCGTCGGTGAGATATTTAGAGTTTCGTCGACAAAAATGTTCATTTCAGGATGGTTTGTAGTGATTATTGATATTGCTATATTAAGATAGTAGTAGTAAGTTTGTAGAGATATTAATATTGAATATGATTACTTAAAAACCTCTTATAAATTAATGTAAACAATCGAAATATCCAAGTAATGATTAAATTGTTGAGACTTTATTTGGCAAAATATTCGATAGGGTGGTATTGCAATAATATGCCGTATTTTCATAGACCTAAAAATTGAAAATAAGGGATTTCGAAGACATATGCTAAGCAGATTTTCAGACATCTGATTCAAATGACGTCCATTCAGCTTATAATTTTTGCTACTTTTGACAATATAATTGAAAAAGGCGATAAGCTAATTTATTGCCAATTTTTTTATCCATCGACTATAAACTCAATGCGACGAATGTCGAAGAAGTCTGCAGATTTCCGGCATTTGATTAAATAATCGTTCATTTAACTTATAATTTGCACTTATTTTGGCAATATACCCGACAAGTGAATGAGATATCGCATAACAACATTTTTTCACAAATGTACAACAAACAATGAAAGGAAGGTCATGTATCTGAATTTAAAAAAAGAATCTAAAATATACTTGATTTTCTTTACTTAAATTTAAAATTAATTATTTTGAGTTATTTTGAAACCAAATGAGCGATATTGTGCTTGCCCCCCTGACGGATTGGCCTTGCCTCCCCGTCGGCAAATTTCTGCCGCCGATTCTAACTTCATGCTCATTACACTGTTTAAATAACCAGGTTTGTTATAGTTGCAGGGGCATGAAGCGGTGTTGTGTGTGTTCAAGAGAGTGACAGAAGGTAAATCACAATATTAATATTGTTTACATGGTTACCGTAGATATACATCTGGTTATCCTAAAATAATTCAAAACCTGAATGGGGAGAATCGAGCATAGAATAACTGCAGTCTTTCGAATCAGTCTCATCTGGAAATATTTATTATATATATATATATATATATATATATATATATATATATATATATATGATTTTAAAAATTAATTTAAACTTAATAAATTTCGTAATTTATATCTTAATTTAACCCATATTAACTTACTTCAAAATATTCTCTTATTTCCTGATCTAATTTCACCTTTTTATTTAATTAATTCCACATGAGTTCAGTAAAACTGCTACAATCGGCAATTCCCACTCTCTGAGTGAAGGGAAAAAAATCTGCGAACTTAAACAAATTCTTTTAAAATATACCTATTTTCCCCTTACCTAAATTGGCACATGTAAAAAAATCCCTATCAAAATATAATGACCGGAGATAAATATTCCGTACACTCTTCTACTCTTGTATCACTTGTAAACGGATATAATTTCGTTCGTGCTTCTAGTACATAAACTATGGCTGTATATTGGTTGTTGTTTTCTTCTTAAGTTTATTTTTGTTTTTTGTGTTTCTAATTTTATCATACTTTTGATATTATATTCTACAGCAATGCTTGCTGGATGTCTGTAAAAAATGCTGTCTCTTAGGCCTCGATTTCAGGAATTTTCGGGTCACGAGAGGTTGATATTGTTGGACAAATAGTCAGACCCTTCGCAGAAAATATCCCTTGTTTGAATCCTTGCCTGATATGTCCACTGAGAAAGTCTTCAGGTCGAATTCTTATTCTATTTTTATCCCTTTTTTTACTTTTATTAATGTAAAATATCATACCTGTTGCTTTAGCCACAGCTCCGATGATCATCGGTGGGATTGCCATTATAATGCATCCAAAGGCTGCGACGTAGGAGAGGAGCTGGGCTCGAAAGGCGGTTTTAGATGACAGGACTCGTTGAAAATACACCTGAAGGAAACAGAAGTTTTGCGAATATGATTTTGCGTCTTTTATTTTCATTACAAACAAAAAAGACACTCTGATGTTTTAAATATTTGAGATCAAAGCCTCAAAGGAAAAATGGAAATCTATCATGGAATATAAAGTTAAATAAAGACATTTACAAAAAATATCGCTATATATTCTATATTTCTTTCAAATACTTTACTTATATTAAAGCTTACATTAAACTTACGCTGAAATAGCATTGTCATAAAAATAGCATTATGTAAGAATGTTACTATTCATTCTGTATTCTTTTTACAGCATTCAGGAATTTGAAAATTTAACTTATATTTCGTACGTGCTTTAGTTGTTTTTCTCATTTTCTAATTCGTAACTTTTATGTTTTCCACTCTGCTTTCCTATTTACCTTTCAAAATACCATCTGGTTAAACACGTATTCATTTTCGTTTTTTTGAAACGTTCTTTAATTTATTGTTGCACTCGTCTGGGGTGACTCGGCTTCGGGGCCTGTGGGCTGCAGGTTCAAGACTCACTTGCGTCCAAGAATCTTCGTGTAAACGATTCTGGTACCATTTAAATTTGTCACTTCCAGACTTTCTCCTGCCTGTACCAACATGCCTTAA
>JAOUZG010015359.1:1043657-1066194 GCA_026289955.1 Argiope argentata | reverse complement strand
TGACGTAAAATGACACTAGAAATCTATAGAGTCTCTAAGGTAATATTCTATTCAAATCAAGAAAATTCTATTCCAGCTATTATTCAAATCAACTTTACTAGTCAAACAAACATGCCGGTTTGTCTTGCAAATGGCCAATCAGCAAGGTCCAAAAGATTCTATTCCATACGAGGCTTCTTTTCTCTTAATGTCTCCGATAATGAATGAATATCCTTCGGGATTTTCAGACTCAAAGAAAGAGAAGCCCTATTATTGTCTTTCGTGTCTAGACACGCAATGTGTGAGTACCATTCAGAATACGGACCTCGTCGCTTTAGTGGTTCACTGAACGCTAATCCTGCCATCTGGCGGTAGTTAATGTTTTCGAGAACTGGCGATTAGATTAGACTGATTAGGAATGGAGTTACAATTATTTAATTACATTTGTAAGGAAAGATAAGGAAAACTAAGACATGATTAAGATGCGCGTACAAATTTTATTATTGTAGAATCCGTTGTTAGAACAAATTTGGCTTAGATCTGAAAATATCCCATTTTGAAGATACAAAGAGGATATTTTTAAAAAGATATTATTTTTTAAGATTTTACTTTTTCTTGATATAAATTTCAGAGTGGAAAAACGGAATTCTGTAACCGATTTTCCCCCTTTCTCTAATATTTAAGAGTTCTGAAATTTCCTACTGTTGTTTTCTCTCTTCAATGCAATTAATTGATGCTTTTAATTCAATATTTTAAGATCTATTTCCTGAATTAATCGATTAATGAAAATTTAGTTGTTTTCTCTCTTCAATGCAATTAATTGATGCTTTTAATTCAATATTTTAAGATCTATTTCCTGAACTAATCGATTAATGAAAATTTAGTACAATAAGAGTGGTGCCATCTGGTAGCGGTTTTGAAAAAATATTGACTACAGTATTCTAAAAAAAATTCTAATAAAGAATTTTAATGTATATTATCTGCTAAAACAATCTTAAAAATGCTTTAAATTAGTACTGATAAAAAAATTCAGATATAAGGTAAGGTAAGGTTCAGATATAAGATAGATATAAGGTAAGATAAGGATATTTAGATAAAAACAAAACCGTAAGAGGCTGAAGCATTGAAAGCAAGAAGTTATATAAGTCTAACTGAATAATTTTGAAAAGAAAATCGCGATTAAAATAATTCATTATATTATAAATATGGCTAAAGCTACAGCCAATTTAAAATATTTTTATCAGTGTCTGATTGAATTTTGGCCGTCATCCTTTTGATTAAAAAAATATTGTTTTAGTACGCTAATAAACCCTGTTTTTGAACTTGCTAAAAATTGTTGAATCTTATTTAACTCCTACATATTATTTATTGTTGTTTTTATTGTTAGTATTATTTTTCTTATTTCGTTAAAGAACCAGAATTTGTAATTTTTTTCTTTTCTGGGATTATTCTGTTTGATTATTGTGAGATCGCAAATTTTAATATTCTGTTTCTATGAATTGAGGATGATCTTTAGCATAATATAAAAGGACAATGGTGGCAATTAGTAAATTTTGCATAAAATTTTATTCAATTTCAAGACAACTCTTTAGAATTCTGGCAAATAATTCGATATTCGAATGTATTACTACTATATGCAAATCGATTTTCCGGATCAAATCCCCAATAAGTTCATGCACATTTCATTTTTTAAAGTCATTGATAAAAACTTAGAGATCCGTTCTAATTCATATTGAAAAAGACACACTTTTGATAGATTTTAGTCTCCATAGACAATATATCAATACCATTCAGAATATGAAACATTGATTTAAAACTTCTAGACAGTCCTGCAGTAACTAGAATTAGTGTTAAAGTCTAGACTTGAATACTAAGTTACTAAGAACCTAATGAGAAAAAATATAAAAAACACTTGACATTTTAATCCTTTTTTTTTCTTCTGTATTTCACAATTAAATTTTCATAAAATAAAATCCCATAACTACAAAAAAGTTCCTTATTCTTACTTTGTTTTATGAAATAATCAATTCAATTGAAGTCATTAAACAGAACAATAAGCAAGTTTTCAGCTATAAAAATGGAGAAAACTCCTTTTCGTGGAAATAATTCCAAAAATAAGAACATTTTCTTTCCCCTGCAGCAGGGTGAATAAAAATAAAAACTTATTACGTCAATTCGCCGTGGAAGTGTTTTTCTGCATCCCCAAGTGAATATTTTTTGCTCATTTGCCTTTTTATTTATGTGTAGTAGATTTTTTCCTTTTCGTAATGCATTCATATTTGTTTTTTGACCTTAAAATAGGTTCTTTCGCTCTAAAACTATTCTTTTTCAAAGCATTAAGGCGGGAAAAATATTGTTGCGCCAAGTTTCATCGCCATATTTAAAATTTGATGATTTGGTGAAGTGGAAAGTTTCCCTTTAACATTTAGGAATTACGTGAACTGGAATGCTTGAGATACATTGAATTAAATAAGTTTCTTCATAAATCCCATTTTATTTTTTGGCGCATCAAATGAAAAAAAGGAAAATAATCTAATTTCATTTTTATTATATTATATAGCATACAAAATTGTTACGATTTTCAGCACCTGTATCTAATGAGTAATAATATTTGAAAGATTATTATTTTTTAATGCTATAACAATACTTATTTTATCGGCTCAACTTCTTGTGAGCAATAGATTATAAATTAAACCCTTATAATTTCTGATTTACAATAAAAAAGAATAAAATATTTCTTATTCATCTTTTTAATTATTTAATTTATAAAATCTAGTATGCCGAAGAATTTTTTAAAATCAATTTCCCATTAAGCTAATTATTGTGAAATATTTATTTATTTAAAAATATCGTCATAGTTTAATTTTTTATTGCAAACGATTTCTAAACAATTTAATTTCCAATGAAACTCAAATGATTATCAAAATCGTTTGCCCTTTTTTATTTTCAAGCGGTAAAGAAAGCAAAAGATTTCAAAATTACAGAACGATAATATAAGTTAAATAAATTCTTTTCGAATGTTATTGTTTCTTGATTTGGAAACCTTTACAACAATACTTTATATTTTAATATTAATATCTTTTTTTATTTCACAATTTTTTTAAAAACTATGTATGTAAAACTACTAAGTATTATGTTTGTGGAGGAATTTCAAGCTAACAGCCAAGTAAGTTGATAATTTCTTTCTGGGCTTAAAAATTTATATTATATTGCTAAGAGTTTCTTATAATCTATGAATTATAATAATGTACATTGAAAGTAAATGCTTTTTTTTAATCATGTGATTTTTATTTGTAGAAAAGTAAAAAGAATTTTAAATTAGAAGCATAGAATAATTGAAAAATTTGAGACATTTCGAGTGATTGCTTCATTTTACTAGTTCTCTAGCATGTGATTAGGAGAAAAGTAAACACAGTTCTATTCTAATTTAAGATGACAATTTCCTGCCTATAAATAATTCATAAAGGTAGATTGCTTTTAAAATCGAGCTGTGATGTCGGCGTTTAAGAATGGTATGTTAAAACTATTAAATCTCTCCAGGAAACAACGCACTGACTGAAATGTCAAAAGGGAAGCAATTCTCTTGAACTTTTATGAGAAGATGATTTAAAATCTAAGGGAAGCCTTTTCCCAAATTTAAGCTCATAATGATAAATGATGAAACCTTGAAAGTGGCATTCATTGGCTTTGTGGCATTTGGAATGAGAAATTGGTGGTTGTTAAAAGCTTGTGGTCCTTTGAATAATACAGTTTAAAGGTTTCAAGATTTAACAGCAGGATTTTATATTCATTTAGTGTTTAATAAAGTAATACTACAATAAAAATATGAAAAAAGATTCAAATGAAACCTGTTATGCATATTTCAATGTATCATGTCAGAACATCATTTTTTGAACGGTCAGGCACTACATGCTCGTGTAAAATGAATTATATTTTTATTTATTTTAATGGTTTAATCGAATGAGTCACTTTAGTATTGCAAACGATTTAAAAATAACTTTGTCTAGCCTTTATAGTAAGAAAATTTTTTACATTTCCTATTTATTTCATTTCACATAATCACGCGTTATAAATGACATTTCTCTAAGGTTTATTTGTTGTAGTAATTAACTTATTATTTTAATCACAGCTTTTGTAAATGCAATGGCAACGCGTTATTAAAAGATGATTTTTTTAGATGCTCGTGCAGATAAAAAAGTTTTTATTTTTCGTCTACGAATTTTTGCTGGCGCCACAAACCTCATTCCCAAAACATTATGTTCTGACATGATAATAAAAATATGAAATAATGATGTTAATTGTTTTTGCATTTATGTATCTAAAAGCATACTAAGATGAAAAATTTGTTAAAATTATTTCAGCATTTTAAATTAATCGTTTTTTTACGAAATTGTTAATAAGAAATTTTGAAGATAAAATAATATTGTGATATATATAAAGTGCGCAGTTTAACCATGCTTTTTTTCTAAATTGTTAAAGATATTCATATATATTTTCATTGTATAAATACTTTAAATTAAGCAAATAATTATATTTTGTGTTATTTGAATCAGTAAATATTTTGCTAAAAATTAGAGTATAAATTTGTATA
Organism: Argiope argentata; assembly: GCA_026289955.1. NCBI lineage: Eukaryota > Metazoa > Arthropoda > Arachnida > Araneae > Araneidae > Argiope > Argiope argentata. The sequence continues at coordinate 1,061,624 of JAOUZG010015359.1, read as the reverse complement.
TAATCATTCGATCATATTAATAAATTATATATCTTAAAAATCTTAACAATTAGAATAAAGAATAAATTCCAATCTTCTGATATACAAACTTACAGATTTACGATTTTTGAGCTTCATTATTTAACCCAATCAACAATAACTTCGAGGGAACTCTGATCTTGATCAGAGGATTTTCATTGAGGTAGCCAATGAGGCAGCATAAAAGTAATGACCATCGCCCTGATTTTGTGAATCTATTTGTAGAACAATACGGCTTCTTTATTAAAAATGTTGGAGTATTAATTAATACTGCGTAAAAATTTTATCTTTATATTTTTTAAGCCCTACATCTGTTGACTGAAATAACAAACCAAAATTTTGGTGAGTGGTCCCCCTAAAACATTCTCGCCTCAAAATTGTTACCTCGAGTTAGCTTTGCATAGAATTTTGTACAATAGTTAAAAAATACTAACTTTAAAATAATTTTGCATTTTTATCTTGGCGAAATATTTTAGCGATTAATCCCTGGTAAGCGATTAATAGTGTTCGAAAATACATTTTTTGTTTTAAATGCATTTTTCCCATCCGTTTGAAGTTAAAATTTGACCCAAAAACTACACTTGTAATCACGAACTTCCATTTCAAAAATCATGTATTTAAGTATATAAATAATATAGACGGGCAATTTTAATTAGTATCTTAAGGGGCTTGAAAATAAGAAACCAATCTAATAAATCATAACTGAATTTGATTTAAGCTTATTGGGGTCGGGATAGTCTGGTTGGTAGGGCGTTTGATTCATAATATCATGAGGGCTAGGATTTCAAACCCGATAGCCGAAGACTTTCCGTGTATGTGGTGGCTGGTGCCCTTTAAACCTGTCGTGGCTACAAAGACCTCCATGTTGAGAGTAATACCATTGGGGGTACTGTGTCAGAAGTGATATCTCTTCCAGATCTAAATTCCGATCTGTGGATGAATGAATGAAATGCATGAATGAAGTCCGCCCCGTAAAAAGGGTTTGTGACGTGAGTGATCTCGGGTGCTCAAAGGTCCATACATTCAGAAGTTACTGCACCCCTCCTTTCGTTGTAAGTGGAACATGAGAACGGCAACACCTTGAACTTATTTATCATTTCAGAAATCAGTGAATCCAACTTCACCGATTTCTTTTTTTATTTCACCAACACGATTATATCAACATAAGAATAATACAAATTACTTTTAATATTATTAATCTTATATGGTATAAAACAAGCTCTAAAATATTTGAATTTTAATCTCAACAAAAATAAAGAATTCATCAGCTTTTATACCATGATGCATTCTAATATCAGGTATTCTTGAAAAATTATTAAAGTATATATGGTACATATAGCTATAGTATGGTATAACATTAATAAAGTATATATATTACATTAGTAAAGTATATATATGCATATTTATCTTATGAAATGAAAAACATTAAACGTTATTAATCACTCAATATAAAAATAAAGCTCAAAGAAAGCCTTAAAAAATGTTCTTTGAAGAAAAAAAAAAAAAGGTTTCATCGTTATTATCGGAACAGGACATGGAAAGTCGAACCAAGTGTAATTTGAAACAGTATGGATCCATCGCGCTGAAGATCGATAGATATTAGTCTGAGAGTCAGTGCTACGTGACTCGTTTTGTAAATTGATCGGATGATGCTGCAGGAAGTCATCCAACACCAGATCGATTTCTTCATTTAATATGTTTCGGCTCTTGCATTTGCCCATTTCGTATAAGATCATGGTGATGGTTTGACATTAATCATTCTTCTATTAAATGAGATTTATGCTTCCATAAAGTTTTGATTGTCTTTAAACAAATTAGATTTAAACCGTTTTATTGAAGTATACATATTAAAGTATGTAATGTATTGTTAGGTTTTTAGCGTAGCGGGATCGGATTGAATGGACTTTATTTGAGGACAGCACAAAGAAATTTATTTACAGCTATTTACAGGATAATTGATATGAGTAACAAATTCAGATAAATACAATCCAGCAATAATCACTCACTCACAGCGTAAATGCAAGCCTTACGCACAATAAACACGGTTTGCAAAATAGCTATAGTATAGCACAGCAACAGTAAATCACAGCGAGCTCAATAACACAGCGTTAACAGCAAACGCAAACACAGCTCACTAATAACAAATCCTCTAGATCAGCGAGATGGTTTTTATTTCAGAGCAAACTCTCAACTAACTAACTCGCTCCGGCTACTCGTCCTTATATAGCCGAAAAAGCGCGTGCACGGAATCTCGTGAAAATTCTCAAAACAACGCGCACAATCCAGCGGCTACTAGACTATTCCTTTCGCCAAACCAATCAAGCTGGCGCGAGGCTCCTCGCTAAACGTCGCCATCTTTGGCGAGTTTTCGTGCCTCTCGCCCGCTTGTAACAGTATGTAATGCATTTATTTTATAGAATACCTAGTTATTCCAGGAAATAACTGATCGTTCCCGTTAAAGTGTGTAATATAATATTAATTTGACACTTTAACTTGTTATTCTAAGAAATAACTAGGTATTCTATAAATTAACTAATGATAGACAGTTAAAGTGTAAAATAAACAATTTATCTAAAAGAAAATAACTAGGTATTGTATAAATAAACTAATGATAGACAATTAAAATGAAAAAGAAGCAATTTATCTAATTTATGCAGCGTATAAATGGTATTTATGGAAACGCCCCATAAAATCATTTGTTCCAACAAAGATTACTAAAATGACACTTGGAATTACAAAGAACATTATTTATAAAATGAAAACCTTTTTTGTTGGCACACTGGGTTTTATACGAACATTTTTAAAATCCCTGACCAGTACCTCAACTTTGAGCTGTAGCAACCGACCGGAGCGATACCTATACATCCGATACTTCTTCTATTTTAATTAATTTTTGTTCGCAGACACTGAACTGGGATCGGGAATATAATTGTTTTATGTGGCCGTTTCTTGTGCCGCATTAGAAAAACCCTTCTTCGGTGTTTTTATGATGATAGCTAAAATAGATTTGGCATCACCTTTTCCTCAGTCAACTTCAGGCACTGGGATACGGACGGTAAACCGCACAGAGGCTTCAGAAAGAGATTTATCCGACAAATTCAATGGTATTAATTTAATCTTCCAATGGCCTTTAATCTTCCAATTCATAAATGCAGTCGGGGTGGAAGGTAAATGTATTTGTCGTGCGAGATATATGATATAGATTATTTTACACTTTAACGGGCTAGAGATCGTTATTCTATAAAATAACTGGTTAAACCATGAAATACAAGAGAGTTTTGCACTTTAACGGACACGATCAGGTATTTCAGGAAATAAATAGGATTCTATAAAATAACGGATTTCATATTTTAACGGTAACATATATATTATAAAAATTTTCTTGTATATTCTATAATCAAGATGTTATCTCAGAAAACGCCTTCATGTCACTGTTGTACAATAATTATGAAATATTTACCGCTGACTCGCATTTAATATTCTTACTGAATGAAATACCTTCAAAATAAAATTTTGAATTTTAAAATAGTGTAATGATAGTTAGCCAATTCATTATGTTCTGGAATTATTGAAACAAATTTCGATTAATAATTTAAAATTTAACTAAAGATTGAAGGATCTCTGGTGTTGAAATAATTTTACCTAAGAAATAACCACATGCAAAATTTGGTACAATTCAATGTAAATCTATGATCTGCAGAGATCTAGCTCCATTCTGTGTGAAAATACATTCCAAATTCTACAAATTCGAATGCTGGTATATAAACATCATGATAATAATAGAAGATTTCATAAAAATATTATTTTCTTGAAAATGACATGATATTAATAAATACATCATTTGGATTAATAAAGGTACTGGCTAGTTTGAATGCACACATTTTTTAAAAAAACATTTTTCACTTTATGTTATAAACAAAGCTCAAACAGCGGCAAATTTTCCTCAAGGAAATAAACCATCGTTTTTCTAAATATCGACGCATGCGTACTCTCATAGTCACGTGATTGTTTCAAACTGATTTAAACTGGTTAATGAACTAAATTAATTAAGACAATTCGCAAGAATTCCGAGAATGAATAATTTGGAAATCAAGTGGTAACTTTAGTTGATAATAAATTGCTAAATGTGGCAACCTTCTGCATTATTTTCTAATCTATCTAATAACCCTAAAAGCGAAAAATTGATGCTTCAAAATCGATACATCGACAATTTGTAGTCTACGCATTTTGAGGCTTCAAAAACCTCTAGCCAAAAAAATATCATTTCTCATATAATAATAACAGTAGTAACATAATTTTACACACCTTATGCAGGCTTTCTGGCACAGAGGTAGTGCGTCTTCCTCGTGTTCTGGGAGTCCCGGTTTTGGCATGGCTGTTTTTCTGTGTTCTATTTGTGAGATGTGTGACTGCGCCCTCCTGTAAAAAGGGGCTGTGCAGGCAAATGTGGTGAGTGAGTAAGTAAGTCGTACTCTTGGCCCTAGTTGGCGCTACTTCAAAAACAAGAGACGCTCCTTCCGGCTTAAATCTGCTGCTCTATCAGCGGAGGGCTTTTTCATAGGCAAGTGCCATAAGTAACAACAACAACAAACTTTCTGGCTTAAAAATCAGGGGAAGGGATTAATATCCTCCAAAATTTCTTGCAGTCTCTAATAAATTTTTCATGTCAAATAACATCTGACATTTCATTGACATAAAAAAGTTAGGCAATATTAACTTTTGGCGTAAATTAAACATTTTTACTAATTCTACCATGTGATATTTGGCTATTATTTGCCCATTATTTCCCTTAAAGGAGTTATAGTATCCGAAAATAAAGTTTGGGTTTACGCGCATTTTTCTCAATTGAGTGAAGCAAAAATTTGATGCAAAATCACATTAATCAGAAGAATTCTTACCAAATTTGATATATAGGGTGTCATTAGTTATTGTCGGGGTTTCCGATCCTCATAACTTTTGAATAAAAAGTAATACGCAAAAACCAATTACGCATTCGTAAATTACAACTCAACGAATTTTATTAATGATATTAAAGTGCACAAAAAGCTTATATTAAAGCTTGCACAATTTGCACTTTGTAAGCATTCAGCTGAAGGCGGTTATGGAGAAAGTTCCATATTGTCGCATACGGCATTGTCTTGTTGATTTTTGTGGACTAAGAGTAAACGTTTCCCTTATGAAATCAACATTTTCCTGCGAAGTGCTCGGTCTTCCCGTAATTTTTCGGTGTAGAACGCTACCAGTTTTCTGAAATTGTGTTAACCAGCGTCTGATAGAATTATCCGAAGGAGGATCTTTCTTGTAAGTGGTCCTGAAGCACAGTTGGGCAGTTACGACTAATTTAGTTTCGGAAACCCACAATGACCACATTGCTTTTTCTTGCACTGTTGCCATTTTTATTTACGACTTCGTAATTGCCCAGACTGCAAATGTGCTAAGACTGCATTGTTTTTACGTAAAATTCTTTGAGTTGTAACTTACGAATACGTAATCGGGTTTTCCATAATATTTTTTATTCGAAAAGTTATGAGGCACGGAAACCCCGACAATAATTAATGAACACCCTGTATTTAGGTCATTGCTTTTTCGAATTATAGAGTGTACATGTTTCTGAAAGTGCAGGCCTGCATTCAAAAGTCAACCTTTGGTAGGATTTAGTCTTTGACAGGTGTCTTCCCTCTATATGTTAAATCTGTGAACTGAATTTTATTTATCTCGCTCTTTTTGCTTTGCAGTTATCGTAGTAACTTATATTTGAATAGCCGGGCGGACGAACTTCCTGTAAATAGATTTTACACCAAATTTGATAGAAATCTGCAAATTTGGTGTAAAATTCGTATTCCAAATTTGAGGTGTCTTACATTAAACCTTTTTGGTTTATTGTTATTACATACTAACATACATATACTTTCTAAAAAAATATTTTTTTAACTCTAGGTGGCCAGTAACTCGAAATTCATCGAAATCTGAATGCTGAATTTTCTGATGATTTACTATAAATGATGTCGAATTTTCTGATGATTTATTGCAAACTATGTCGAATTTTCTGATGATTTACTGTAAACGATGTCGAATTTTCTGATGATTTACTATAACTGATGTCGAGTTTTCTGATGGTAATTTAGAAAATAAAAACAGCCTAAAAATGAAAATTTAAAATTCTGATTAAGTTAAAAAATTTATCTTTTCATTGGCGTAAAGGAGATCCATCATAATGTACTTTTCATGTGGCTTCAAAATGTAAAGAAACAGAGCGTAAGTAGCCCTATTAAGAAGAATCAAGTGTAATTTGGGACTACACTAATCTATTCTGAGCAGAATCGATAATTGTTTGTGGGTGAGTAAACATGACGTGCCTCGGTTCCCAAGTTGGTCTGAAGGCGCTTCAGGGAATGAACACGATAATAAATCGATTTCGTCATTTAATTAGTTTCGGCTTTTATCCCAGTGGGTTTCTCAACCTATGTGGACTTTGTTAGCGGGTAGAAATGAAATAAATAAATCCGCGTCTATTTTGTATAATCTTTACTCCTATTATAAATGTGAAAATGGTCGGGATGGCCTGGTTGGTAGAGCGTTGGACTCTTACTCCTTAGGTTACGAGTTCGAAACTCATAGGCCAAAATATTCCCCGAATGTATGGTGGCTGGCGCTCGTTAAATCTGTTCGTGATCGCAAAGTCCTCAATGTCGAGAGTAATACCACTGGAGTTACTGGGTCAGAGGGGATCGTTATCGGTTTCAGGCCTAAATGACGATCTGAGATGAATGAATGAATTTGCATGAATGAAGTTCGCCCCCTAAAAAGGGCTGTGACGTGTGAATGGCTAAGTCGTACTCTTGGCCCTAGATGGCGCTACTTGTCAAACAAAGAGATGCATTTCTTAGGCTTAATATCTGCTGATCATATCAGCGGGGGCTTGCCCACGTCAAGTTCTATTAATCAAAACACATAAATGTCAAAGTTTGGATGGATGGATGTTGTTAGTCAATCACGCTAGAACGGCTGAACGAAATGGGATGAAATTTATCACAAAGATAGATTATAGTTTAGAATATAAAATAGATTTATTCCGGTTAATTGATTGGTTAATTTTTTTATTAATTAATAAAAACTAACTTTCTCGCCAAAAATCTTTACTTCCTCACCGACAAATGTGTAAGACTTCATTTTCCCTCCCCCCCCACTCTTATGAGGTTAGACTTAACATGTTTTCGACCGATTATTTCAAACGACTCTGTTTCTTAGTGTTTGATGCATTTGTAATTATTGTTATTAATCAATCTTTCGAATTCATTCTGAAGCTTTTTTGAATTAAAATAAAGGTACTTTTTCGTTAGCTGGCGATAAATCGTCATTGAAATTTAGCGGAATTCTAAATTATTTGCCAATTGCGTCCGGCTAACGGAAAATTACTAAAATAAAACAAAATAAAGGAAATTAAAAATTTCTAATTGGTATTACCCCAAATTGTGTAGAAAATTCACTCTTTGGCGTTGAATTGGTATGCGTAGTATATTCTTGACTTGATTTTGTTTTGGCCAGACTAATTAGCAAAATGATTTTGAATATATAGTTGTTGTTTTGTTTTGTTTCTGGTACACACTGTGAATAAATTATTTTTAAGTTAATTTTGTGGGCTAAGCTTTGATGTGCAATCATTTGGAGCTTTGCGAGATTGCTAATTTTTTGGTAGCGTTCTGTTTGGGTTTACAATACCGTCATTTTTTTATATTGTAATTCGATCTTTTATGTTCATTTCCTTTGAATTTTTCCTGTTGCACGTATTCCTTTCATCTACTTTCAATATTTTTGATTGTATTTTTTTCCTTGCATTCCTTTTTTCGCATTTATTAATTTTTTTCTCTATTTCCGTTAATTTGCTGCACCGTTCATTGAAACCTTAGGATTGGAAACGCTATTGCTGTCGTTTGCCCTACTCTCGGCCATTTCGCTAAAATTTGGCGACACACTAATTTTTTTGGCGAAAATTATTTTCAACAACACCACAATGATACAGTTTGATGATATTTTACACTATGATCAGACCGACAGTTCTCATACATACACATCAAATTTTCCACGCGTACGAAGAAGTACGAGTGAAAGCTAGTATGATTATTAAGATAAATCAACTAGAGTTTTGTTAAATGTATATTAGAGCTTTGTTAAATGTTTAATTATGTTAAAACATTCACGTGATTAAAATTTAAGAAAAGGTCATTTAGCAAAATAATTCAGTATGTTTTTTATGAATAAAAGAAAAAAGAGAACAAAAAGAAACCTTATAAGATCGCTTTTCATATCTATATTCCATTTAAAAACAAAGAAAAAAAACGTTTGCAGTTTCTAGAAACTTTCGATCAATATTTACCAGGTGCTACCTAACAATGTTACGTTTTTTTTGTTCAATGAACGATCGTTTTCTTTTCAAACTATTAAACTCCATTTAATCAATAAATAATTAAATGTGCATTTAATAATTATCGAAAAAAAGTATATTATTTGTTTTGTAGAAGCCTCAGCCTCATTATTTATTATTTTAAATGTGTCAGTATTAAAAATATCGTCTGAGTATTTTTTTTTCATTGACAGCATTTTTGAAAAATTCATTGTTTAAGAAAATAATTGATCATTAACTGAATGAGATATATTTATAAAGTGATATATGAATATTTTTTAAACTTTTGTGAAAATAAAGTATGCAAATCTTAATTTTATATCGATTTTAATTTTAATTTTAAGGTCAATAGTCTTAATTTTTTTATGAATCTTGATGGCTTAGATTATTTCGAATACAAAAATCCTATTTTTGAAAAAAAAATGCATGGCAGGGAAAAAGAAAACGTGAAAGTGAAAACGCTTACACGGATTAAAATTGAAATGCAATTTTTAAAGAAAAATTATAGATTTCTGTCAAATTTTTGCCGAAATCCTTTTAAAACCTTTAATATCATGTATATGTAAACATAAGAATTTCAACCTGAAGTTATTTTTAGATTATTATTAGTTCTATTTAATGATTAAAGAAAGAAAGCGAGATTTTTATTGATTTCACGTGATTAAAACCTACAATATTAAGGCCTTATCACGCTGCAAAATACCGTCTACACTTTCGTGGACAGTCTTCGATTTATGCCCGCAGGCAACCGCTCAAGCAAGATTTTCGTCATCGTGAGCTTTTTTAAACCAGCTTCAAAATGTAGAAGTTAGTGACGGAAATATCGTTGGCAAACGAAATTCTATCAATCATGTGAAACTTTGACAGTGACGTAGTGTTTCAAGAATGGCGCGATTGACGCCAACTATAATCCGAACTAATATAATTATAGTTTGTTTATATTATTCCGCCATTTTGAGCGATATATACACCATTACGCACACCTACGTTTTTAGACTTACCAGACAGCAAATGTTCAAGTGACGTCACTTTCTTGGTCCTTTGCCCACGAAAGTGTAGACGGTATTTTGCCGTGTGATAAGGCCTTTAGAAAGCTGATCCTATATGTAATATGCATCTGAAGATGAAAATGTCTGTCTGTCTTTGGTTTGTGTGAGCATGAGGACTTTAGAGCACAATAAACTATATGAATAAAACTTTTTATTCTATGTTATACTGAAATTATATATGTGCATTAGAATTTAGAGCAAATAGATCAAAGGTGTAAGTATTTATCTCACTTTTTAATCCTATATATGTTTAAAAAATGAATTTTAAACACTCCGAGATAGACAAATGGATTTTTGTGCTTGATCTTAACCTAAAAAAAATGTATATATTTCATTCTAATTTTAGCATTAATTTGACAAAACGTTGACTGTTACTTCGTCTATTTATGTATATGTTAACAAGATCAAAATAAAGCGCAATATACAAGGACATAAAATTTTATATATGATCCTTACATCAAAATTATGCTAAAATACATTTAAAATATTATGGAATTTAGTTTATCACTGCAAAATATAAATTGAAGTAATTTAAAGTTTCATGTGAAGTATTTATCTTATGTAAATGCATATTTTGCATATAAATAGCAAATGCGGATTACAAATCCCCTCAAAAACCTCAGAAAATCTCCAAAATGTCTTTGTAACTTGTGCATAAGAATTTAAGAATCTTGACCTTTAAACAAATGCTCACTCATTGACAGAAACTATATGGGGCGAGAGCAGAGGAATTATTTGGCTACGCTAGTATAGGAATGTGATAGCCTGATTAGCAATTTGATACATCGAGCGATCAATGAATTGGTGCTTTATCGTCATGGAAGAAAAAAAACTTGGCCTTCGAGGTGATGGAAAATTTTGATGGTTACGATCTATGTTGACGTATTAGAGAGCAGAAATCACATATGAGGTTTATTGGCAAATAAAGATAGATGTTCAAATGAAGTAAAAATGAAAGATGATAAAAAGAAGTAAAATAGAAAGAAGATGCTTCTGAAGAATGATGGATGAAGATTTTTCAAAAAAGAAAAAGAAAAAATGTTCAAACGAAGGAAAAAAAGAGAAGATCATCAAAAGAAGCAAAACAGAAAGATGTCCAAAAGAAGGGGGAAAAACCCGGAAAAAAATGCTCGAAAGAAGTAAAACAGAAAAAAGATATTTACGAAGAAATGAAAGAAGATGCTTAAAAAATGAAATATGTTCAAAAGATGTAAAACTAAAAGAAGATGCTTAAGAAAAAAAAATGAAAGGCTGTGCTTAAGAAATGAAAGAAGATGTTCAAAAGAAGAAAGCAGAAAGAAAGAAAACACGAAATTCAAATGAAGGAAGACGATCGAAAGAAGAAAGGAAGATGTTTAAAAGATGGGATAAGGAAAGATAAGATAGAAAAGGAAGGAATTCAAATGAAGGAAGATATTTGGGAAAGGGATCTAAGGAAAAAAGATGGTCAAAAGATGAAAGATGTTGAAAAGAACAAGAAAGATGTTCAAAAGAAGAAAGATGTTTAAAAGATGGAATAAGGAAAGATAAGATAAAAAAGAAAGGAATTCAAATGAAGGAAGATATTTGGGAAAGGGATCTAAGGAAAAAAGATGGTCAAAAGACAAAAGATGTTGAAAAGAACAAGGAAGATGTTAGAAGGAAAGAAAATAAGGGAAAACGAATCAAAATATTCAAAAGAAGAAAAACAGGGTGAAAGAGTTTCAAAAAAGGAAAATGGTCAAATGAAGGGATAAGGATCAAAGTCGCCCAAAAGAAGAAAGATGAATGAAAGATATTCAAAATGAATACTCGATTCACCTCTCTATACTAAATAGCTGAGTTGAAATTATGATGTATTATGTATATATACAGGAGAAAATTGAGAGAATATAATTGACTAATTGCTTTTAATCTAATTCATGAAAGAAAACAGCCACGAAGTCTAATTTGAGAATTAATGGTAGCGAAGAGTTTAGAGAGAAAGTTCTTTTATATCCTTTCACCTATCGAAATAAAATTATTGATTTTGCAGTCTTAAACAATAACAAACAGCGTTTTCGTTGTCGATAAAAAGAACGAAGAGTTTCCTTCCCTGTTCTTCTTGGCTGAGAATTCGGCACGTGCAACAAGAATCTTTCTGGTTCTAGATCATCGATTTCTATACAATCGATTCACATATTGCGCAGGTGGTATTTTCGAGATGAGAGGATCTGATTGTCCAGATGAATGACATTTAGGGCGAGAAAATAACACCTGCGCATGTTAGTTTATTCTATAATTGAGTGCTTGTTTAAAACGTGCGTTTGGCATAATTAAGTACATATTAGACTTAATTATTCCAAACTTTTAAATTAAAGTCTACATTAAATGAATTTGGGGTATAATGAAGCACCAATTAAAATTATCGATTTTAATTTGAAGAAAAAATTTTAAATCAAGAGGAGTCAGAATAAAAAATTAAAAGAGATTTGCCCTTGTAGTCTAAAACATTGTATAATGGTAATATTTTAGGATTACTTCATAAATATTTATTTTATTTTTTGCATTTATTTCTTTAACACAGGATGAATTAGGATTACGATGCTAAGGTTGAATTAAATAAAAATTCCATGTAAAGACAAATATCAATTTTCCGGTTGTTGAGACTTTTTATACATATATATATAAAATAAAGTAAAAATATATATTAGAAAGTTCAATCTATCTAGACTAGCATAAGATCCCAATTTTAGAAAATAGAAACCGGTTATTGGTTATACTTGAAAGACGAGATATCTCGTCTGTAGCGTTGAGTGTGATGATATAAAAACTATGCATATATTTAATATCGGTGTAATTCGGGTGTGTATAAAAGCAACTATTAAAACGGCACAAATCATTGATGGAAAATACAATTAAAATATTTTGAGAATTTTTTTAAACTTCTAATACAAAATTGAAATTAATATAACTGAAAAGCTTAGTTTAAAAAATATTTATGTGGAATAACCAAGTACAAAACATTTTCGATTCTGAAGAAATTAAAACAAATTCGCAATTGTAAACCAAAATACTACAGTATGATAATATTTCAAAATTATTTCTTATACATTAATTTTATTTTATGGTGATAAATGCATTTAATACCTCTATAATGTGTGTGAGTATAAACGATGTTGGAAAATATACTTAATTTTTTTTTTAAATATTCGTTCAAATTCGAATTTTTTCCAAAAGAATATAAAATTAATATTACTAAAAAACTTGATTTTTAAAATTTTAAAGAGGTGCAAAAATAATTCATGCGCAGTAATATTCCAAAAAATTATAAAAGAAACACATTAAAATTAGAATTAATTTTTGATTAAAAATCTAGTTTATTATTATTAATCTTTTAAAATCAAGTATCTATTATTTAAGAAATAATTAAAAATCGAATTTGTACTCTAGTTCAAATGATCTCATTACGAGTGTCTAAATTTATAAATAGAAAGTCAAAAACTATAGCTTGTTAAAAAACCTAATAACAGCTTGCTTTATGCGATGAAGATAAAGCCATTATTCCAACTAGCAAGTTTGAATGAGCAAATTTTTCATTGATGTTGGTTCTGATGATGTCATCGCAACTGCGCATGCTCTCTGGTTTCAAATTGCACGTCATCTTACGTCTTTTCTATCGAAGGATGCTTATTCGCTGCTTTCAAAAATCGAATCAACACGAAAAGGCAAGGCTTCAAGGGAAACGCATTGATTTTTTTTATATTAATAGAATCAATGCATTCTCCAGTTCAGGCTTAGACATTAAATTTATTCTACCAAATTTACATTGCTAATTAATTTTATTATTTATTCTGTTTAAAATTACTCCATATATTATTTTCTAAAGGAACTAGGAAGAAATAACAATGTGGACAACGCATTTGATATTTTGATGTGGAGATGAATATTTTTCTATACCTTACTCTTTTTTAAAATAATAAATTATTTTTAAAGCAGTATTTAAAAAAATGTATTGAAAAATAATTTCTCTTTTCATAAAATTGAATTGAAGATGTAAAATAATAATTAATTAAGACATATTTAATTTACTTTTGCTTCTATGGAGTCATTTTAGAGGAGAAAGACAGCCTCAATTTGACTTAAAAAGAGGAAGTTAATTGTTTCTAAAATAAATCAACCTTTTTGTTTTGATCTCCTTATTATTTCATAATAAATTTCGCAGAAATTAGACATAATTCAATAAAATTTGTTATAAAAATCTATATTTCAAATTTTTAAAATCCTGCTTGGTTGATTTAGTGTTTTCATTGATAACTATCAGACTATTACTACTTTAAGATTTTTTTCTCAAAATCAGCCACATTAATTCTTATGATAGCTGTTTAAGAAATTATCACAAAATTTGTCACATTAATTCTTATGATGATATCCGAGAAAAGATTCTCGACTAATTCATAAAAAATACGTGAATGATAAAACAACATGTCAAATTTCACCGGCATAGTTCATCGTATTTTTGATTTATAGCGTTCACATGTATATGAATAGGGAAATATATATAGCTTACAGCAATTTTTGTTTTAAAACCTCATAGCAAATTTCATTTATTGATACAGTTCGTTTCATTTTTCAACTATCATAACCTCAAATAGAGCCATCAAACTCTGAATGTTGAAACTTTTGGCAATTAAAAAATATATATTTTTTTTTATCGCTGAAAAAAGTAAGTTTTTTTTACAGAATAATGCAATTTAAGGACATTAAATATTCCACATCGCCCCAAAAGAATTCACTCATCAACTAAATACAAAGAATTAAAAAAATAACGAAAGAATAAATTCGGAAGAATAGAATTCCGGCAAGCTCTAGGGGAGTAAACAGTGAAAAAGAAGATTCTTCGAGGTAATCAAAGAATCCTTGTATATTCATTATATGAAAAAAATTCAAAATAAATTTTAAAGTCAATTAATAATTTTTTCTCTGAACAATTCTTATGTAATTCAAGCAATTTTTCCATCCATTTTTCAAAATTAAAATATTTTTTAAATTCAAATCAATTTCATTTTTTTGTCGCAGAAGAATTAAACTACCTTACGGATCGAAGCATTTCATGGACATTAAATATTCTACTGTCCTCTAATCAATATAATCAATTAGTTCTTTCATCAACTAAATACGAAGAATAATGAAAGAATTAATTCTGATGAACAGAATTACGCAAGCTTTGGTGGATTAATCAGTGGGAGAAAAGATTCTTGGAGATAAACAAAAAAAATCTTTGTATATTTAATCTATGATTTTAAGGCCAATTAATCATTTCTTAAATTCATTAAATCAATCCTTCCATCAATTCTTTAAAATAAAAAGCAATTGTTTTCAAATTCAAATAATCTTTATTTTTTTATTGTAGGAAGAATTAAATTATTTTACGGATCAAACCCTTTTATGGACATTAAATATTTCACATCGTCCAAAATAGTTCGTTACACGAAGATTTCTTTCATAAAAATAAAGAAAGAATAAATTCTCAAGACCAGAAAGATTTATGCGAACTTTTGTGGATTAATCAGTGGGAGAAAGAATTCTTGGAGATAAACAAAAAAATCTTTGTATATTTCTTTTATGGAAAAAATTCAAAATCAATTTTAAAGTCAATTAATAAATTTTTACTCAAATCAATCCTAAAATACATTAAATCAATCTTTCTATCAATTCTTCAAAATAAAAAAAGTTTCAAATTCAAATCATCTTTACTTTTTAAAAACTTGGTTAGAATTAAACTACTATACGGATCAAAGCATTTTATGGACATTAAATATTTCACATCTTCCAAAATAGTTCGTTATACGAAGAATTCTTTCATAAAAATAAAGAAAGTAAAAGTTCTCAAGGACATGAAGAATTAAGCGATCTTTGGTGGATTAATCAGAGGGAGAGAAAATTCTTTGAGGTAAACAAAGAGTCCTTATCATCTAGATAAATCAATAGGGCGTAAGGTTAATGTGGAGTTTTAACGCATCAAGACGTCTTATCAGGTTAATTAAGTTGATTTAACGCTGAATTAGACGCTGTCTCTTAAATCTATTGCCAAAGTTAAACAATTTTTTGCTTTCTTAATCAAGAGATCTTTGGATGATAGATTTTTATTCCAAATAATATCTATTGAGATAAAATAATGATTGAATATATTACTATTTAAAAAAATTAAAAATGTTTTAGGAATAATTATACAAGATAAATAGAAATATTAGAATGAATAGTGAATATATAAGATATTGTTCCAGGAAGTTGATTAAAAATAATACAGAATTCGGTCATATAATTTGTCCTGGAGAATTTGATGCTTTTGTGTAATAACACACAATTTATGTTTTGAATTTTGAAGAAATATGATTATTTAAATCCAATTTATTGTGACTTTCTATATTAGCTAAAAGGATTTGAAAGCAGTGAGTGATAAATTATTTTTATCATGCTTTATATAGGTGAATGAATAAGTTTTAAAGAATTTTCGTATCTTCATTGTAAGAATACATATTTTTTGTCGAGTTTTATGTCTGGGTATTTATTATGTTTTCTTTTAGAAGTTTTTAAAGCTAATAATAAAATGTTATGGCATTGAGTCATATTCTTGAATAACACATTTATAAGTATCCTCAAAATCTTGGAAAATAGTCAGGAAATCGGGGTTTTAATATCAATAAAAAACAAGTAATATAAAAAAATATTAAGTTTAAGTCAAGTTAAGTTTTAATCAAAGTTATTATATCTATTTTACCTCATTATATTACTGTTCTCCAGATATATCGCTTTTGTTTTTGTTTTAACATGTATTTTATGATATAAATAGTGATGTATTTAATCATATAAAGTAATAGAGTAAAAATAGGACAAAATCTTCCAAGACAGAAGAAAAATCAAGCTGTTTTAGCGCCAACAGACAGGTTAGGCCTAACATTTATTTCAAACCTAAAACCCTAGCACTAAAATCTTACATCCAATTCATCAGCTCATTACGTTTTCGTGCTTTTGATTTAGAAAGACAAGCAGATATGATTCCCATAATGCTATTTTTTCCAACTCACTTAATCTTAAAGTTTGAGCATTCATTAGAATCTTGAAATAAAATACTTGCACAATGCATATTTAGTATGCATATTGTTACATATTATTAAAATTTCAAAAAAATTATGGTGCTTACGTATTAGACCGCCTTTGCCAAAGATCGCCAACGGTTCAGTAACGCATTGGCGACGACTTTAAATTTGGAGATAAAGATCAACGGATTTCACCATTGCCAAATTGCCATAATTGGCGGTTTAGCAACTTATTGGCGATGAATTCAAATTTGGCAATAAAGTTGGACGGTCTAATACGTAAGTACCAAATTTATTAAGTATCGTAATTATGAGCGAATTTGAAATAAGGCGTCAATCTTTCCGTATAGGTTAAAATGTTACGATTTATCATACCTAGACCTTTTTAAAAACTATTCGCATTCAAAATCTTTTTTAAAGTCTACCATTTAGATTGTTCTTTTCTTTAAACTGAAGCAATTTCATTAAACCAGCAGAATTAAAGAAGACAAAAAGCATCGAAAAGTAAAATTAAATATGCTTTTGTGCAAACGATGTTTTAATATGATTCATGAAATAATAAATGGTATTAATCGTCTGGAATTTAGAATACGATAGGAATACAGCTTTTAAAAAAGTTAAGAAACTCCAGAAATTTCCAAAGCGTATAATTTGTTTCAAAGATTAAATCCATATTTTTCTATAAAAATAATTTGTTCACCATCAATTCCCTAAAACATTTTTAACTCTCATTTCCAAGCGTTTTTTCTGAAAGATTATCTTCTCCATTTATTTTCTACGAAAGTATCTAAAATTCTAGTTCGCGAAAGGATTTAGTCGAAACGATGGTTTAAAGAAATTTAAATCGAATGATAAATAGTAAAATGGAACTCCCAAGACAGAATTAATCAATATGGCATTTTCCATTACTTCTTTCGTTACATTGACAAGTGAAATGGAAAACAGACTTTCTGATCGATTAGTCGCTCCATGAAACGAATGGATAATTTCTGTTTTAAGGCTAAACAGAAATTAAGTTATCCGAAACTGGGATTTTTAGAGTCGTTTAGAGAAATGGTTTCAAAATGCAAATGCAAATTCTTTTTTTTAATACGATGGATACAAGAAGAATTTTTTTATATACTTTTCACAAGAGGAAAACTTTCAATGTTTATTCATTATTCGAAATAAAAGCAATGCCAGATTTGTCACAGCATTTTTGAAAATATCGTCTGTTCTCAAACGATGTGTAATATTTCCAGCCATGTCTGATTGCAGAATCCAAAGAATATTAATTGTTCATGTGCCAATATATGTAGAAAAAAAACATGATTAATAATAGCTTAAGAAAAGTTTTTTTTTTTTTTTTGGAAACCGAGATTTATTTTATAAAATTGAGAATATTCTTTCTCTATTTTTCTTTATTACGTATCCAAAATGTAGTAGATAAAGTAAAAAAAAA
>JAOUZG010015359.1:1015546-1043257 GCA_026289955.1 Argiope argentata | reverse complement strand
CACACACACACACACACACACACAGCTTGCGCACTCACGCATACTCTTGCTCACAGACATTCTCTCTGACACTTATACCCATACATAGACACATATTCACATACATAGACACACACACATAAATAAACACACACATGCACAAAGATTTCATAAATTATCTCTCTCGTACACACGCATGCACACAAGCACACAAGCACACATACATAAATACACACAGTCACCTTTATTATTAATAAATATAAGTAAAAGTGTGGACCTAAATAATATGAAGTAATCTCTAAGATTTCATGGCTAATATACAAAACCATTTCAACTGACAAGCAGATATATTTATAAAAATGAGTTTTCTGAGTTCATTGATGTTGTAGCGTCTTTCAAGATTAAATATTTAAACCATCAAAATGTTTTGCTTTTGTATGAAAAAGAATAAAAAGATGAATAGGAAATGCAGAAATAGGGTCTTAATTATTTATAATTCCAATCCAGGAACATAAATATATAGCAACATAAAAATTTTACGTCGTTCCGGCTCAAAACTATTTGGTATTTTTCTTAAATATATTATGTGAATAGAAATAAGAAATCAGTAGAGATATTATACTGAATAGCAAAAAAAAGTAACCTTGATAGATTACTTGCCTCTACTCGCATTTCGGTATTAGCATGGTAGAGATACAATGAAGTAACCTAATTATCAGAATAAAGCAAGAAATTATTAGCTAAAGCTCAAGTACACAACAAAATCATAGCGCGAGAAAATAAGGAAATTCAATCAACGGGTTTATTTTTGGAAAGGAAATTTCTCATCAGTTAGGAAAGGTATGAAAAAAGAATATTAATTTGTTTTTCCTCAAACCGGAGAAAACCGAATTTCTCGGAAATTGTATTAGGCGATCCATTGCCTCGAATGTAATGTAGTCAAAATTACCGAAACTCTCCAAGCAACGTTTGTGTTTGAAGTTTTAAAAGCGTGCTCATTTTTTTCTCTCTTAAAAATGAATTTGTGAATGGTATAAAAATAGAAACAGATGATCTTAAGGTTAATGACTTTCAGATGTTATAAAAACAGTGAAGTATTAAGTAAAATTTTTTTAGCTAGGTTCAATTTTTAAAACGAATATTTCTCGCTTATGATTAAAGGTGCTAATTCGTCTGAAACCATTTACAAGAGGAATGCAATTTTTTTATTTTAGGTAAACCCTAAATGTACATTACAACTATGCTTTATTTCGACATAATATGATAATGCTTATTGGTTGATTATATTCTATAATTTTGGTGATGCGTCGAATATAAAGATGTAAAAACGTTGAAATTAGAGTTACCAAATCTGATGTGTAGTTACTTCCTAGATAGTTAAAAATGTAATAAAGGATTTTTCAAAATTTTAACTAAAAATAAATCAAAACGCAAATATTATCCTTAATAATACCATTTTTCTGTATTTTTATTTTTATTAAAAGTGGTATATTTCTTTATTATAATTACGGTAAGCCTTTGGCGAAAATAATTTTTTATGTGCATTTAACAGCTACATATATTTAAATAAATAAATAGAAAATAATTAAGCTAAAATTTTAATAAACTATTCATATTGTTATTATAGATTGTTTCTAAGATATTTCAAGATTATTTTTTAATTTAGAATTCATCAAAATGTTAATATTTTCTTCAATAATATCGAATCTATTTATGCGGCGTAGTTTTTTTTTTTTTGAAAGCGTGTATTTTTCATTATTTTAATTGCTGCAAGCCTATAGCTTGTTATGGCGAAAATAATTTTTTACGTACATATAACTGCTGTTGAATAATTTAGAGAAAATTTTAACAAATTATCCTTATAGATTATTCTTGGTCATTATTTCTAGGTCATTTCAAGATTATTTTTTAATTTAAAATCAATCAAAATGCTAATGTTTTAACCAATGATGTTAATGCTTGAACACCATTTTTTGGTGACGTAACTTTTTAAAAAATAAAAGCGTTGCGGTGATATCTATTTAATTTATATTAATTTAATTTATTTTAATGTTATAAAAATAATTTTAAATATATTTTGAAATGGTATTTTTTTATTGTTTTAATTACTGTAACTTTTGTTTATTACGACAAAAATAAATTTTTATGTACAAGTGATTGCTGATGTATAATTCAGAGAAAAATTTTACAAATAGTATAAAATTAAATGAACACAATTCAATCATTATTAAATTACGATATTTTGCATAAGAAGTTTGAATTTCTTTCAAGCTCTTATTCTCCGTTTATTGCCAGTTTATATGTCATACAGTTTGGGAGAAATGCGTACAGAAATATAAAATAACTAAGGAATTACAACTGTTATTTCTGCTTGGGATAACATTTTATAAACATAAGCATTATTAGAAGTAAAGTTTGTTGAAATTACGTGATTTGGCAACAGTAAATTTTCATATATAATTAAAAGATTAGTTTTTAATTTTATCACGTCAGAACATGACATTAATTTGGGAATGAGGTTTTTCTGGCGTCAACAAAAATCCGTAGGGGAAAAATAAAACAATTCATACGCGAAAATTTGAAATTTTATGATCTTCACGAGCATTTCAAAAAATCAGCTTTTAATAACGCGTTGCCATCTTATGTACAAAAACCCTGATAAAAAACACAAGTTAATGACTACCGCAAATAAAACCTATAAAAATATCATTTTGAGCAATTGATTATATGAAATGAAATAAATAGGAAATGTGATATTTTTTTAAACAATAAATGCGAGACAAAGTTTTTCTGGATCGTTTGCAATACTAAAGTGACTCATTCAATGAAACCATTAAAATAAATAAGAATATAACTTAACTCGCACGCGCACGTGATGCTTGGCCACTCAAGAAATGATGTCCTGACATGATACATTGAAATATGCATAGCAGATTTCATTTTTGCATATAAACAATTGACCTTTTTTCTAATAACTATGAATAAATTTTGTCTGTTTTTGCCGCATAACCATTATATTTAGGTAAGCATATATTTAGTGGTTGCGTGATTGAATGAAAGAAATTTTTGAAATTTTAACTTCGGTTTATTTTATTTCGGAAAGCATAATTTTTACAAACAAAAAGTGGTAAGAAATGCGTCCACCTACATCTCGATACAAAAACAAAAGAGAAAGGAATTTTTCCCTTCAGTGATTTTACTATGATATTTTAATTGAGATTTCATCCCCATGTGTTAATTTAGGAAAGGGAATAATAAGTATCTTTAAAAAACGTTTTAGGCATTAGGAATTAAATAAGAAAGTAGAAATTTGATCAAGATATATGAGAACATTTTAGAATTCACATGGACTAATTCAGGATTATATATATATATACATAAAGAGAAAAATAGTCTGAGCAAAACTTTATGACGCAGTTTTAAGAAATTGTTATTACGATTAATTAGATATTATTAATGTGAAACTACCGCAGAAAACTCTTAAAACATTGAAAATAATTGGCGAAACCAACGAATCAGTAACTTCTAAACAATTTTGAAAATTTTTATTTTATAAAAAAAACCTTTCGGGCATTAATTACCTAATTAACCATCGATTATCCCCCCATTTTATAGATATATTAAAACTAACAAAACCCTCCTTCTCAAAACTTGAATCTAATTTAACAATTTCACAAGCCAGTTAGTATCGATCGTTAGTAAATCTATTTAAGGTATAATATTGTTCCATACGTATTGAACAACAAAATTAAAAAATAATAATTCCTTTTGTTTTGATAATATATAGTTCATCTTATCTGTTGGGCATGACGCAATTAATATTGTTACGTTTTTAGCATAGCGGGTTCGGATTGAAAGGACTTTACTTGAGGACAGCACAAACAAATTTATTTACAGCTATTTATAGGATGACTTGATTAATTACAACTTCAGATAAACACAATCCAGCAGTCAACAGTCACTTACAGCGTAAATGCAAGCCATGCGCACAATAAACACAGACTGCAAAACAGCTATCGTATAGTACAGCAAAGTGTAAATCATAGCGACCTCAATAACACAACGTTAACAGCAAACGTAAACACAGCTCACTAATAGCAAGCGAAAAAAGTAATCCGCTAGTTAAGTGGAACGTTTTCTTTCTGCGAGGAACTGACGAATGCGACAGCCCGTCTCTTATATAGCCGGGCGAGGGAGACGCGAAGCTTCGGAAATCACCCCGATTGATCGAGAGGCTACCAGACTATTCCTTTCTCCAAACCAACCCGGCTGGTGCCAAGCTCATCGACGCCATCGCCAATCGCTCTCCCTTTGCACATTTCAGCGGTATTCGCCCGCTTGTAACAATATTAATATTATAACTAATTGTTGGGTATTTAATTTAAAATTGGGTTTTGCATCAAACATTTCAATTAGGAATTTTTATTTTTGATACATATTATTGAATCAAGAGCTTTTTATATCGCATATTACTGTTCAGAATACTTAGACTGATTTCATTGAAAAAAAATATTTTTACGTTGGGTGCGTTCTTTCTTCTGCGCAAAAGAAAGCTCAGGTATTTTATCGCCACTTTGTCAGAAATTTCTTCTTTTGTTTTGTCTACATCATAATCACTCAATTTTTTTTGGATATTTAGAGTTATCTCTAAGGAGCGTATTAATGAACGTTTTTAAAATGTTTATAAATTTTTCTACATTTTTTTTTCATGCATCGACAATTTTACAGCTCCTTTTTAGAAAAATTTTAATTGGTAAAAATTTTTATTGAAAAATAATCTCAAAAGCAGTATAAATTGCTCACTTATTATTTTTCTGAACTATTTTACAGGAAATTTTTAAACCGCTGATGTTCTTTAAAAATTAAGGCATTTAGCGTTAAATAGATTGATAAAATAACATCTTATCATAATCTTTTTTAAATTTCGCAAGATATCTTTTCGACTTTTTATCGTACAACGAATGATATTTTTCTTAAGAAGATTATAAAAGATTAAATCTTCTTTGTATCGATGAAAGAATACGTTGATACTATTTTGGGAGATTAAATATACTTTAATCAGCTTTGCATCAAAAAATAATCTTTGCCTCGTGAGCTTTTCGTGCTTAATTTATCATTGAAATATTAACTATCTGATGTTTGTATTTAAAGGTAAAAAAAGATTTTAGAGGCAGCAATTTTTTGTAGAATACAAATAATTTATATTTAAAATTGTATATTAAGGAATTTTTTATTTAAATAAATTAGTTTTGATATATTTAATTTTAATACACAATTTTTATTTTTATCAACTAATAATTAAATCAAATAATGCTTTTATTAATACTTATTTTTTATATTTTTTTAGCTTTAAAGAAAAAAAAATCGCTGGATTAAATGCTATCAGAGTTAAAATAAATATACTTTAAAGGATCAGAATATGTTTCTAAAAGTATTTTTAAAAATTTGAATTTTAATAAAAATAAAGATTTTGATACTTTCCCTTGATAATATAAAAATATTACAATATAAAATGGTATTTATATTATAAAAAAATTCAAAACATCAGATTTTCTCTGAAATCAATTGATTATCATGTATTTTCCCTTCAACCTTCGTTATAATTTTAAAATATTTATTTGTTGTTTCAACATATTTTTAAAATATAAATTCCCAGCTATTTAATAACTTTTTGAAATCTGGTATTAATTACTGGTTTAATACTTATTAGACTGATTTCATTGATATATATTTTAAAGAACATATAGTATAGTTAATACATACAAATATAATAAGAGTGATAAAAATAAAAAAAATATTTCTGGCTATTTTTTCTTTTAAATTATAAAACAAATTCTAGACGTTTGGTAATAATTTTGAATTTAATTATATTTACACTACCGAATTAAAAATTTTAAATTAAAAAATTGTATATAAGGTGAAACTGAATGTACTAAATGTTAGAGAGAATATAATATTTTGAAGAAAAAAATAATTAAAATTTTTCTTTATTAATTAAATTTTATAGAATTACTTATTAAAATGATTTGATATTTCAGCCCACTCAAGTGTTTTTACACATCTGTTTGAGTTTCTAAATTTTAAAATTCTCGATTAATCAAAACAATTCCATTCTATTTACTCAAGTTTAACTTCGAAATCGTTTTTTGCAAATCCTGTTTGTCGTTGAAAGTTTTGAAGTGGTATCCGATTGTTTTAACTCTTAATAGCGGTCAACTGTATGGTCTTCTCATAGAATTAAATAATGTTACAAAATTTAGTTCTTTTAACCGGGATTTTACATACTCCATATTGTTATTATAATTACAAATAATTTACGAGATTATAAATGTCTTAATTAGTTTAACGTTCCCAAAATAATAGTATTTGTAAAAATTGAGTTTATACGATTACGTCAACATATATATATTTTTTAACAAGAACCTTTCTTTTCATTTTATAAAAGGATATTTATACATCTATTAATATGTTCAATATCTGTATAGATAAAAATACCTTATTTAATGTATGAGAGCAAAATTAAATACCAGAATTGTTTTCAGAAATCAAAGTCAAAATCTTAAGAAAAATGATAATTATTATATTACCTTAAATGCCCAATCTTAATATTTTTTAATCATGTGAATTCTATTTTCTTAAAATGAAATAAATAGCTGAAAATATTCTGCGGTTGTAAGCGAGGTCATATTTCAACACTAAATTGTAAGAACAAGTAGTTTCCTCAAAAGAAATCCTTGAATTGTTTCACCTGTCGTAGGAAATATTTCAAGTTCTGTAGTTAAGTGCTGAAATAAACTCCGATTGCAAAATTAAATTCTTCGAATATGAGATTTTCTTTTCATTAAAGAATGACGATTCAGAATTAATTTGGATACGTTTTGAAAGCTTATAATTTAATAAATAGCAAATAAAATTTATTCTTCAATGTTTATAAAAGTTATAACATTTTTGATAACTGAATTTCAGGTTTCATTTCCAAAATGAACAAAAGCGTATAATATTCTTAATCATAAACTTTGGAATTCAAATTTGAAAATATTTTTTAAAAATTTTGTCTGTAATTGAATATATTAACTTCATTATTTAATATAACAAAATATTTATTAAGTGATGAAAAAATCACCACATTTTGAATATTTAGCATCAGAATTGTTTGATCTAGAATAATCGTTTGCTCTTTTCATTATTTCTGATTTTATAAATTTCATTTCTTAATTGAAAAAAAAAACAATTTAAATTGAAATAAAAGAAATACTTACATCCAATAAATGACAATTCTCAATCACGTTAAAAAGATAATAAAAATATGACAAGAATAATGGGGATAAGTATAGTGATGAAAGTGCCAGTAAATATAATAATAAAAAAACACTGTTTTTTTGTTACACAAAAATAGTAATTTTATTAAAAACGTCTGACTATTTTCACCAAGTTGATTTTGGGATACACTGTACAAGTAAAAAAATGTAGAAGTTATATTATTAATTGTTCTAGAAGTCTTTTGTATTGGGATTAGTAACTTAGAAGTACATCAGTTGTTCGTAATTAGACGTTATTTGCCGGTTTTCTGGCACAGAGGTAGCGCGTCTTGCTTGTGTGTTGGGAGTCCCGGGTTCGAGTCCCGGTTCGGGCATGGTTGTTTTTCTGTGTGCTCTCTGTGAGATGTGTGCCTGTGTCCCACTGTAAAAAGGGGCTGTGCAAGCAAATGTGGTGAGTATGCAGCTGAATCGTACTTTTGGCCCTAGTTGGCGCTACTTCAAAATAAGAGACGCTCCTTTCGGCTTAAATCTACTGCTGTATCAGCGGAAGAATTGTCCATAGGCAAGTGCCATAAGTAACAACAACAACAAAAGTCCTTTTAGTTGTTTGTAATTATACTTTATTTAACCAAAAATCATTTGCCTTTTATCCTATTCCAAATTATAGATCATTTATCCTTTCATTGGCATGCACGAGAGACATGAAACCCGATTTAATGTTTTCCTTTCCGGATCACATTTACACAAGTTAAAAAATGCAGAAGCTGACAGGTTTCTTTGTTCCCCAGTGCCTAACTTGGCCGCTATCGATCGCCGAGAAGAAATGAGGCAGAAGGAAGAAAGTGAATCGAAACGGCTAAAAATAAATTTGGAAGGGGAGGGGGATAGGTTCTCCAATGAAAAGCTTTGTTTTAGACTAAGAGTAGCATTTCTTGTGTCTAAATCCTTGTTTGCCGAGAAACTCCTCATAGAAGTCTTTGGGTCGTCTGAAGTTGAATAGATGTTCTGTAAATATAAAATTTAAAGAGGATTGCGTATCGTTCTATTTTGTATCGATTCTGATATAATGTATTATTTATTCCTAAATACTCAATAAATTCGATTCTTTAATAGACTTTTACGTATTTTATGCACTGAGCGTTTTTTTAAGTGTAACATTTCTTATGTCTTTAAATTTTTATAGCAAAAATCTAGTTGATACTGGTTCTAGGTTAATCAGGAAATAAATGACTATCGGTAATGGGAAAAAAATTGGTTATTGTGACATCATTTTAGTGGTCATCTTGAATTTTTGCTTTTGTATTTAAATTTTAGGCATTTTTTTTTTAAATATAAGAAAAGCATTATATTTATTATTGACATTTTTATTAATATCGGCCCTTTTCTGAGAAAATAATGAAAAAGAAAGATAATCCTTTTATTAATATTAGGGTTTGTACAAAAACCCACTTTTTGAAAAACTGGTGTTTTTGAATTTAATATTTCCACAAAGCCGGCTTTCTGGCACAGAGGTAGCGCGTCTTCCTCGTGTTCTGGGAGTCCCGGGTTCGAGTCCCGATTTGGGCATGGTTGTTCTTCTGTGTTTCATTTGTGAGATGTGTGACTGTTGCCCCCCTGTAAAAAGGGGCTGTATATCAAATGTGGCGAGCGTGTAGCTAATTCGTACTCTTGGTCCTAGTTGGAGCTGGTTCAAAAACTAGAGACGCTCCTTTCGGCTTAAATCTGCTGCTGTATCAGCAGGTGGCTTGTCCATGGCAAGTGCCATAAGTAACAACAACAACAGACTTTCTGGCTTAAAAATCAGGGGAAGGGATTAAGCATAGTCTCTAATAAATTTTTCATGTCAAATAACATCTCACATTTTATTGCCATAAAAAAAGTTAGGCAATATTAACTTTTGGCGTAAATTAAGCAATTTTACTAATTCTACCATGTTATACTTGGCTATTATTAGCCCATTTTTACCTTAAAAGGAGTTATAGTATCCGAAAATCAAATTTGGGTTTACGCCCATTTTTCTCAATTGATTGAAACAAAAATTTGATGCAAAATCACATTAATCAGAAGAATTCTTACCAAATTTTATATATAGGGTATTCATAATTTATTGTCGGGGTTTCCGATCCTCATAACTTTTGAATAAATAATATTTCGCAAAAACCGAATATGTATTCGTAAATTACAACTCAAAGAATTTTATTAATAATATTAAAGTGTTCAAAAAGCTTATATTAAAGCTTGCACAATTTGCACTTTGTAGGCATTCAGCTGAATGCGGTAATGGAGAACGTTTCATATCGTCGTATGCGGCATATGTAACTTCACAGATCATTGTCTCGTTGATTTTCGTGGACTACGAGGCATCGTTTCTTGGATGCGATCAACAATTTCCTGCGAAGTGCTCGGTCTTCACGCTCCCTTTCGGTGTAGAACGCTACCAGTTTCCTGAAATTGTTTTGACCAGCTTCTGAAAGAATTATTCGGAGTAGGATCTTTCTTGTTCATGGTTGACATTGAGTAGTTATGACTGATTCAGTTTCGGAAAACCACAATACGCCCATTGCGTATTGTCCATAGACAAGTGTCATTAGTAACAACAGAAACATATTATTTTTGCTTCCTATCCTATTTTATAAAGATAAATTAAAATTTCTCCTAATAAAATATGATTTCTATTTTTTTTAAACCAACATAACCTACCCACTAAACCTTATTCTTATTTTAGACGCAATATTGTTTGAAATTGAAAATACTCGTTCATTAGCTACTGAGCTTGGTTTTAAATTTTTCATGGCATCAATTAATCGATCTAAGTTTTTTGCTCTTTTATTCCTTGCCTCAAATAATTAAAATTAAGCTTTGTCTTTGGATTTGTAAAATTTTCTTCTGGATCTTCAAGAAACTGACGAATTGATTTTTTCCATGTCTTGTTTTCAGAAAGCTTTATTCTGATGAGTAGTTTTTTTCTATTTGCTTGTGGTACTAGCTTCATAAGTCAGATAACATCTATGATACCGAAATTGACTTTTATATTGTGGTTATGTTACTCGGCCACTGGCCCTAGCGTCAGGGGTTCGTACCGCGACCTTCAATCGGTACATTGGTGACCTTGGCAGTGCAACCTACAGTAACAGTCGTGGCGCCATCTAACCGCAGCAAAAGTCGTCAAACTCACTTGATGCAAAGCAAAGTCGTCAGACACACTTGACGCAAGCAAAGCAAAGTCATCAGACTCACTTGACGCAAGCAAGCAGCAACTCACCATAACTCTTGGCGCTATAAAAATCGTTTGTCCCTCCGCCGACTCACTGGTGGGGGAGTACTGTGGCGCTAGCTTCATAAGCCAGATATCTATGATTCCGAAGTCGATTTTTGTATTGTGGTTATGTTACTCGTCCACTGGCCTTAGCGTCGTGGGTTCGTATCGCGACCTTCAATCGCTACATGCTCTTCATCAGAAAAGGTTTCCACATAAGAATTTGAAAATATTCTTGGTGATATCTTGCCAGATAACTTAATAAGTTTGGTTTTAGAGAAAAAAAAACTAGATTTTTTCACAGAACCAGAAACATTTTGTGGATTTGCAAACATAGCAAAAGAGCTCTAATTCTACTTGTTATCTTTCTTGAATTCTTTCTTCTAAAGTAAATAATGATTTCAATTTTATTTCAGAGTTTAATTTTTTAAAGTTCATTCATTTAACAGAATTCAAATAGACAAATTCGTCTTAATCGATAAAATTCAATTTTTTTCCCAAAGCGTGACAGTTATTGTTCTCCAATATGTAACATTAATAATAAGAAAGTACATTCGTTACGTAATATACTAGGAAGTTTCTTGGAGACCATTACCGATGTTTTTTAAATTTATTTTCTACCTTATCCCTACTATGAGGCTGATAGTTTGCTATCAATATACTTCAAATTTAAGCCTGTTGGGTAGAAATCAAATTCAAACTATTTTTATTATTTCATATTGTTAGTTAGTAGATTTCGATTAAATTACGTACTAGTTCTTTTCTTTAAATAAAATTCTATAAACTATTGAATTGAGAATAAAAATATCAAAAAAGTGATATGCAATTTAAATATGATTTAAAATTATAGTGAAATACAAGTCTAAAATATTTTCACAACTATTTTTGCATTTTAGAATTTCGGATTAGAAGTTGTTTTCATTTCCGAATGAGAATTCATCTCAGGCTGAATTTTAAGAACATTTCGCTTGCTTGATTATATTCTCTATCTAAGATTCTCATTGATTGATTACATTCTTCTCAGCCTTTATTTCACAGTTTGTATTTGAAGAAAATATAAATAAATACACGCTATTAAATGAATACCCACAATAGACAAACATGAAAATTCTTAATCCTCTTAAGATATAACACTATTTAATCCAATATGAAAACAGAATTTTTGGAGGAAAAAAAGTTATAGTTAGTCTATATTGCCTTAATTTAATTGGAGTACTGAGTTTTAGAGGGAAACAGATTTTAATTCCATGCTGCTTATATGAAAAGTTATACTATTTCATATTATTAATGTAACAACTATTTATGCAAGTTACGAGATTTTAATTTTTATATTATTTGTTTATTCTTTGGGAAATCATATTCATCTCTATTTTAGCATAATTTACATTTCAATACTATATTAACTCGAAATATCTTTTTCTTAAATTCTGAATATAGATAAATTCTTCTTCACAAGAACTTCATAAATAAGAATCTAATGTATATTTTTTGTTCAAATTTTTTATAAAAATTCTTCAATATGTTTTATATTCCCCAAATTATAATATAAGAAATATGTTATTTAAAAAAATCATTCATTCTGAAGTACAATAATGGGTGGAAATACAACTTATTTCTTTCAGAATTTATTTTTCAGAAACAATAGAATATTTGTTTTTCATTATTCTGTTTTATTAAATAGCATTTTGACCTTTATACCTGCAAAAATAACATTCAAGAAAATGTCAATAACAATTTAACTGTTTTTATTCCACCTTCTAATATTTGTTTTAAGAGAAACCTTTTATATAAGAAACTTAATAAATAATAGCAAATTTGTTTCTAGAACATAGGTTTTATTTTATTAATAAAAAAAACAATAAACCTTGACATTTCGAGAAAGAAATGCAGCCTCTTTTTCTCATCATCTTAAACGAAGAAATTCTCAGAATAGAAAATGAATTCATAAATAAAATGTTTAGCATTTTCTTAAAGTTCCATAAATTGTATTTTTTTCCTTTCTATGTTTTATCAATGGAATTGCGAACCAAAAACAAAACAGCATTATATATGTTAAATTAACAAAAGAAAATCGTCTAGTTTCCATGGTTACCGACACGATTTTGAATCGCCATCTTTTTTTAAAAAGTGTACCTTTTGATTTAATTTAATTTTGAAGATAAAAAAACCTTTTTTTAAATATTTTATTTGAGAA
Organism: Argiope argentata; assembly: GCA_026289955.1. Lineage (NCBI taxonomy): Eukaryota > Metazoa > Arthropoda > Arachnida > Araneae > Araneidae > Argiope > Argiope argentata. The sequence goes on along the minus strand of JAOUZG010015359.1, from coordinate 1,030,569 downwards.
TATTTTTCGTTTTGAAAAACTCAATTGGAACGGAGAAATAAGATAAACAACTTATGCTCGTTTGAATAATTTAGTAGGATTTTTTTAAATTCATAGAATAATTTGAATTTTCTTTTCATGTTGCATTTATGATGGAATTACTTTAATAAGTTTTCAGACAAGCGAGTATCATTTTATTTTTCATTGAAATTAATAAATGATAACTTAAAAAATGATGAAAAGTAATTATTGCTTTTAGAGAAGAATTTTTTTTGTTGGAAAAAATTCTGAGTTTTATGCAAATTGAATCTCATTTTCATTTTACCTTTTACATTAGAAAAGTGTATTTATTGATTGATTCTTCGCCTGTTGATAAAATTTATTCTGTTTTTATTCTAAATTATAATTATGAAAGGCGTTTATGCTGGAAAGAAATAAAAGTAATCTGCGATATTTCATATTTATAATATATTTCATGTTTCCACAGTAGTTTAGAACAGTAGTAACTTTTCATAATGGTTCAAATTAAATTGCAAAATAATATAAAAATATGGAAGGAAAAAAAATAGCACATATTTAACAATTTTTTTATATGCACTAATAATTTGAAATGCAAATATTTTATTTTTGTAGGAAAATTTTAAAATATATATTCCTGAGGGGAAATTTATAAATAATATTTCTAATTAGTTTTTCTAAAATATATAAAACTTTTCTTAAATATACATTTAATATACCTTTTCATACACAATTTCGTTAAATTTCAATTGATTATATCTATGCTGAAAAATAGTTTGACATATTTTAAATTAGGAATATGCTATCTACAATATTTCAAAATTTTATTTAATATTTGATTTATATTTAATAAAATTTTAGTATAATTCAGTTTTCTAAACACTTTTGAGAACATAGTAAGTAATTTCAGGATTTATATATATATATATATATATATATATATATATATATATATATATATCCCTGCTACTTAACAAGAAATTGTTGAATTTGTGCTTTGATCCGTAACTTTTAAAGTCGTCGTATAGACAACTATAGTAAAAAAAAAATCAATTTAACTGCCCCTAACATTGACGAAGACAAAGGAAATCTTAGAGAGCAGTAAAGGGGTGGTTATTATTTACACTGGGTCTCATTTCTGTCATTTAATCCCGACCCTGTTTATAAATTCCCACACAAGATCATTTCCATTTTTAACTATTTATTGAAATGTTATTTTAATAATCTAAATCATATTTTTATAGAATGTTAGAAAAATCTGCGGATGTCGGATATTTTTTAAGATTCATATAAAATTATATGTGCCTACTACATGCTTGAGCCGGCTTTCTGGCGCAGAGATAGCGCGTTTTCCTCGTGTTCTGGGAATCCCGTTTCGGGCATGGCCGTTTTTCTGTGTTCTATCTGTGAGGTGAGTGAATGTTCTCCACTGTAAAAAGGGTCTGTGCAAGTGAATGTAATGAATGAGTAGCGAAGTCGTACCCTTGGCCCTAGTTGGCGCTACTTCAAAATCAAGAGACGCACCTTTCGGCTTAAATCTGCTACCGTATCAGCGGGGGGCTTGTCCAAGATGGCAAGTGCCATAACTAACAACAGAAACATATGCTTGATACCGTTTATCCTCAAGATGATGTGTAGGAATGACCTTTTTGAAACTTTAAGCTGCTCATACTTTCAACTACATATCTGTGAAAAAAATCAATGATATTGAGTTAAAAGAGCTGAGTTTAAGCAAAATAGTTTAGGCAATATATCGACATTTTTGAGGGAAAATTACGGATATTAAGTGTGTCAAAAAGAAAGTATGCTAAATATTCAGCTATTATATTAATAAACGCTAGCGTCCTAGGTTAGGGGTAACGCGTTTTCCCCATGATTTAGCCTTCCTGGGTTCGAGTCCTGGTTTGGGCGTGGTTGTTGTTTACCCTGATTTCTATGAGTGAGGTGGGGGAAAAAGCCTCTTCGTAAAAGGGATTGTGCAAGCGAGTTTGTGAGTGTCATCTTCATATGAGATAGTAGTCAGACTCCTGACCTCGGGTTCACTGGGGTTTTTACCCTCAGAATGTATTGCACTAACACGGCTTAAAATCGCTGACTTCGTCAGCAAGCTTGTGTATGACAAATGACATAAGTAACAACAACAACAAAATATTAATAAACTATAAATACTTAAAAAAGCAAAATCTTTTGCCTTTCCGTAACATATTTTCGACGGTATAAGCTATTAATGATATACAAAAGCTTCACAGAGCCATTCGCCAATTGATGATACAGCTAAAACAATTTTGTCTTCATATAGTCTTTCAAAACATATTGCTAGTGAAAAACAATATACATATTTCAATAACAGTATAAAATTTATTTTTCGGTCCCTAATCTGCGTGAATAAAGATTATCATTTTTAAAAAGCAGATTTATCTTTATATGCAGATTTAGTACATAAACCAATTTTCTTTTATCTTTTCCAATCCAATAAGAGGGCGTACAGCTGAAAGTTGATAAAAAAAAATTGAAATACGTTTTAGCTTCCACAGAATTCATTTTCAGATATTAGACTCGAATACACAAATATTATATCAAGTGTCATTATATGTATAGTTCACTTACTTCTAATTAAAGAACTTCCTGTACTTACGTGTTAGAGCATCTTCGCCATTGATCGCCAACGGTTTACTCATTGGCGACATATTTAAATTTGGCGATAAAGTACAACGGATTACACCATTGCCGGATTGTCATAATTGGTGGTTTAACAACTCATTGGCGACGACTTCAAATTTGGCGATGAAGTTGGACGGTCTAATACGTAAGTACCGAACTTCCTTTTTTACATGTCTTTTTTCATAGCATTTTACTGTCTCCAGACAAAGAACGCTTTAATAATGCATACATACAAATGCATGCTTCTACGTGAGAAAACCTTTCACAAGATTTGGACTTTATCTTTCACAGCTCATATTGTAACCCAAAGAATCGTAATGGAGGAAAGGCGCTATTTCATTGATTTTTGGCGAAAACATGAGACGGAACACATAAAAAGTATTCTAACTAACCAAGTGTCTTGTTGCTATTCTTAGTAACTAGATTTTAGCTAACTTGATTATTTAGAAGAAAGCTTTTCTCAAGATTATTTATATTGCTTTTACTGCTTTTTACACCAGTAATGGTTGCTGATGAAAGAAAGAAGGAAAGTCTCTTGCAAATTGATGTAAGAAAGACTTACACATTTTATCATGTCAGAACATGATGTTGTTTTTGGGATGGGAATTCTGGCGTCAACAAAAATCCGTCGGCGAAAATAAAAGTGTTATTATCTGCACGAGCATCTGAAAAAAAATCAACTTTTTATAACACGTTGCCACTTACAAAAGCTATGATTTTCAAAAAAAATAATAATAAGTTAATGCCTACAGTCAATAAAACCAGAGAAGTGCCATTTTGAGCGCTTGATTATATGAAATGAAATAAATAGGAGATGCGATATTTTTTAATCAATAAATGCGAGACAAATTTTTTGGATCGTTTGCAATACTAGAGTGACTCATTCAATGAAACAATTAAAATGAATAAAAAATATAATTTAACTTGCATGAGAGCACGTGGTGCTTGGTCGTTCAAGGAATTATGTTCTGAATTGATACATTGAAATATACATAGCAGATTTCATTTTTATCTTCTAACTTTTAAAATCATCTTTAAAAATTGGAATAATCATTTATTTACTTTTTTTACTTTCTAAAGTATATTTGTTGAAGGATTTAACTCATAAACATGCTTCTTAGTCTTTGGCACTGATTATTTACAAACATTTATTTGGGTATAAAATTAGCGATTTTTCATTCTGTATCCACATCTGGTTTTGGAAGTACAAGCTGATAAGAAGAAACTATATTTAATCCGTTCAAAAATTCTAATTGATTTGTATGAAGTTTTTATGATAAGAAAACACACGTTTGTCTATAGTGAAAAAAGTTTGATGTTAAAAGATACCAGTATAGAAAAAAATAAACCTTCGAGATTATAGTGAAATATTTAAACTAAAATATGCAAACGTCAGAAATAGATAAAAAACTTTGAAAATAGAATGTACTGTCAAGAGATAAAGCAAAGAAAAGAAGACACTATATTAAGATGTATCATAATAATTTTAAAGGTGTTGCTGATTCTAATGGCACTTGCCACGGACAAGCTTGCTGGCGCAGTCAGCTGTTTTAAGCCGAGGGGGCGTCTCTTTTTTTGAAGTAACGCCAACTAGGGTCAATATTATGTCTTAGTGACTCACGTATCACATTAGCTTACACAGCCCCTTTTTACAGAGGTGCATATTCACAAATATCATAGATAGATCAGATGAAGAACAATCTTGCCCGAATCATGGTCTACAACCCAGGACGCCCCGGTAAAGTTGACGACGTGCTACTCTTTTGATTGGTATTTAATGGTGACTTGGTGATTGGTATTTAATGCAAATGAACTAAAACAAAAGTTGGTATCCTTGAAATCTTGGAAAGGACCATATTTCTCAACTTTCAATTAAGTAAATTAAAAGAAAACAGCTTTATTTTCATCATCTTTTTGACTTTTTCGAAAGATATTCCAAAAAATTTCCAAAATTGTAATCTAAATATTACCTCCTCTACCCATTGAGACAAGAATTAGAATGACATTTGTATTCAAATTTTCGAAATAATGGTGGAATAGGGTTCAGGGTGGAATTCTTTTTTCGCATTAAAACTATTTATAAAAAATAACAACTATGTTTTTAAAAAGTTATAAGAAATTGAACAACTAGAACCTGTTGAACTAAAGGCTAGTTAGTTGATGCTAATAAGTTGAGCTTTTCCTGCCGGATATTTTTTGCTTGATATATCAGTTCATAAAAGAGAAACATTACATCAATGCATGAGACTCCGTTTAGTTCAATACAATTCAAACACATGTTACTATTAACCCTTAGATAACAGTCCTTTTAAAATCATGATTTCATGCAATTTTACTTTAAACTGTTGAATTAAAATAGCAGAACATTTCCATCCATTTATCTTAATAAAACAACCAAATGAAATAATTATAAAATATTCGCCAAAAATTGCAAAACAATTAATAGTAATAATCACTATCACAACAGTCTAATTAAATTGAAGTTTCTTGCAACAGATGATATACAGTAAAAAGCAGCACTTGACTGGTTATAAAGTAAATAAAAATTACCATAAGTAATGAAACAGCATAATATTTTTTTATTATTTTTAACCAATTAGGAAATGATTCTGGTTAAAATGGATTCCACAGAGTTTAGATCTTTCTTTATGTATTTTTCGATTTCTTTCAAAATAATTATTCCAAATTTTATGGCAAAAAATAAAAAAAACTCTCCTCCCTCCCCAAATATCTTTGAAACGCTTTATTGATATATACTAGGATTGATTCATTAGTGATCATTAGTGTCTTAAAATGCAGCCAAGAAATATTCTTTTTTTTCCCCTTTTGCTAAAACTTATTTGAATAAGGTTTTTTTTCCTTTTAAAAGTCAATTCATCACCCCCTGGAGGTAAAAAATATATTTAATCACGGATATTTTGGTTCAAAGTCGCTCTTGTTATCACTTTGAATTAATTATAGTCAAATTGGGGAAATTGAATTTTTTTTTGTTGTCATAGACGATTTTGAACATTTAAAATCATAAAAAAATCAATTACTTAAATGGCAAATTATATTAGATTTCAATTTCGCGTTGAAATCTAAGTTTTCTTTAAAAAAATAATATGATGCCGAAATTTTTTTGGAAAACAAGTAATATAAGTTTTTAAAAACTCAATTCCTACTTAGATCAACGAAGTAAATTTTTATTTTAGTAACTTTTTATTTAGTAATTACAATTAATAATACATAATTTATCAAAAATTTATTGATTTTTCGCAAGAATTGATCTCGCATTTTTCACCTTCTTATGAAAAATACTATCTAATATACATCTAAATCCTTTTTTTCTACATCTATATCGTATGTTTCTATAGAATTCAAGCCTTGTTACAAACTATACATACAAATACTTTTCAAAATTTGTAAAAATAATTAAAAAAATGTACGAAAACCATATTGGTATTATATATGTATATTAAGGTTGGGTAGAGAAAAAAAAAAACGAATTTTATATAATTATTTTTCCGAAATTGTTAAAAGAACAAAGCATTGTGCAGGATTTCTGACCCTTAACCGGTTTGCCCGTACGCCGTACGTGCTTCGATTTATCGAATTTTGATAGTTGTAAACAAAAAATAAATCATTCATATTAATTATAATTCAATAGTAAAATGACTTCGAATACGTAGATAAGCCAAGTATTCCATGGATTTCCATTTGAATCAAAATAAGAAAATATCCCAAAAATAGAAGGTGTCATCATATTCGATAGTTAAGAAAATAAACCGGTTAAGGGGTTAAGGATTACTTGTCTTCCCCGCTGCCTGGGCGCCCCGAGTTCGAGTCGCGGTTCTAGGATGTTTGCTCTACTGTGTTCTGTATGTGAGGTGTGTGAATATTCCCCCTGTAAAAAGGGGTTGTGCAAGCGAATGTGACGTATGAAGTAGCTCTTGGCCCTTTTTGGCGTCAAACAAGAGTGCTCATTGGGATTAAAAGTGCTGACCGCCATCAGCGCGCTTATCAAGGGTAAGTGACATCATAAACAACAACAAAACAATTTGATTACTTTTAATGTGATTATTTAATTCTAATAAGTAAGCAGTAATTTTAATTATATTGTTGTTGTTACTTATGGCACTTGTCTATGGACAAGCCCCCTGCTGATACAGCAGCAGATTTTAGCCGAAAGGAGCATCTCTTGTTTTTGAAGTAGCGCCAACTAGGGACAAGCGTACGACTTTAGAGACACACTCACCACATTTGCTTGCGCAGCCCCTTTCTACAGGAGGCACAGTACACATCTTTTTGATTGCACACAGAAGAACAACCATGCCCAAACCGGGACTCGATTTCGGGACTCCCAGAACACGAGGAAGACGCGCTACCTCTGTGCCAGAAAGCCGGGATTTTAATCATATATTGCTTAAACAAAACGGAATATACCTTTTATCCTTCAAAACATATAAAGCACAAATTTGATCATTCTTGCTAGACAATCTTTAGGATATGAAATTACAACAAATGCGCCATGCTTTTGTTATCTTAAAAGACTTTAATTTCGGGCTTACATAATATTTTTTAACAGTGAAATACAATAAAAACAAGGACTGTGACCTAAAATATTTTAGTATTGTTGTTGCCAGCTATTACAAAAATATTATACATTCATATTTTTATTTTAAGAAAAAAATTGAACTTGATTGATTACTTCAACAAGAAGCATCCATTTTTTTTACGAATTGACAAAGAAATACGATACCAATACTTCAATATAAAGAATCTAAACATTTCATCTGAAACGATGATGTCCGCATGATTTGTCTGAACGAAAGAGGCAATGAATAAATTGCTTTCTTAAACTTATTCATATATTTTCTTAATCCGCTGTAGTAAGTTATTGAAATGGTTACAAAGATTAGCGAACACAAAAGACAATGTAACGACATCCTATATTGAAAGGCTTCTCGGAAAAATAAATATCTCTCTAAGAGAATATTTCTTTCTAAACTTGGTTGCAAGATAATTTAACCAACCATTTAGAACTTATAAACGCATCTTTTTTGGTTTCTAGTACGTAAGAATATCGATTTCGTAAGGTTGTTCAATTTTTATATGTGGGGAAAAAGTTTCTACAATCTTTTTAAAACATTTCATAATCAAATTATAAGTATTGTTTCGAGACGATTCCATAAAATTAATTTCTATATTTTGCCTTGGATTACCCTGATTTGCATATTTTACTTCAAATTGGCTTGATTTGCATACTTTGATTTATATTAACTTGATTTGCAAGTTTTGATTTATAGTAACTTGATTTGCATATTTTTGTTTATATTAACTTGATTTGCATATTTTGATTTATATTAACTTGATTTGCATATTTTGCCTTAAATTGGCTTTATTGGAATATTTATTCTTCAGATATCCTGACGCATATTTTGCCATCAATTAGTTTGATTTTCATATTTTCCCATCAATTTTTTTGATTTGCACATCTTGCCTTCAATTGACTAGATTTGCATATTGCGCCATCACTTACTTGATTGTGTTAATCGTAGAGTATTATGTGTGAGTTGATTTTCCATTACACAGGGTACAAAAAGAGAGCCAGTTTTTAAAACATCATTCTAGTAAAAATCGAATTTAGGAATTCATATTTTGAAATTAATATTCAAAAGAATCTTTTGCCTTTTCTTTAATATATGAATAAATATTACTTAAATATATGAATGTAGGATTTCAAGAAAAGATAAAATCAATTTGAACTTTTTAACAAGATTAAAGAGTATTACAAAAATAGTGTTGAAAATTAATATTGGATAAAGGTATTAAAATCAAAGAAAAAATTACAAGTGTTTTATTTATTTATTTAGTCATATGTTCACTATGCCCATAGTATTTGATACTTTATTTATGTATTCTTTTTTTACTATCATAACTTTATCATCACATACGTTTTATGCGACAGACACACCTACACCCACACGCACGCACGCACACACAACCACATGATTTAATAAACACATTTTTACGTACTTTATCGCCAAATTTGAAGTCGTTGCCACTGAGTTGCTAAACCGCCAATTATGGAAATCCGACAATTGTGTAAGCCATCGTTCGTTATCGCCAAATTTAAATCCATCGCCAATGAGTTTCTAAACCGTTGGCAATCATTGGCGAAGACGGTATAATACGTAAGCACCCATTTTCTTATCTTTTTTGATAATTTCAGTGCTTGTTGTTGTTTCTTATGACACTTGAGATAGACTAACGCACTGAGGTAGTCAGCGATTTAAGCTAAATCAGCATTTCTTGTTTTGTAGTAGCGCCAACTAGGGCCAAGAATACGACTTTTGCTACTCACGCGTCACATTCGCTTGCACAGCCCCTTTTTACTGAAGGCACATTCCCCCCTTACGTATAGAACTTAGAAGAACAACCATGCCCGAACTGGGACTCGAACGCGGGGTGCCCAAATCATGGGAAAGACGCGCTACTCCTATGCCAGGACACCGTTTATGTTAGTTAAAACATTCATAGATATAACATAACATAACGCCATCCTGTGTCCCCGGTGCCTGTAATGCTTAGTTATCTATCCAGTTGGATGAGCATAAGATGGGAGAAAAAAAAGAAAAAAAAAGTGTGGGGGGGATATGCACTTTTGAGGGAATTTTTAAGTTTTAATTTTGGTTGATTATCACAAGGGGAATTCTTGTATCAACTATTGCAGGTCTTGAAGAGGTCTTGGTATTTATGAATATGGTTTACTATGGAGCTGATTTTGCCTCGTGAAAGGGTGTTTCATGCAACTCTCCTGTACCATTCTTCTTCGATACTTTTTTCTGGCTTTCTCATGTGCCATGAGAGAGTGAGTAGGCATTCTGTGGCATCGTGAATTAGAGATCGTATCTCCCCACAGCTACAGTAAGGAGAGTTGGCTAGATGTAATCTGTATAGGTATGTCGGGAATAGTATAGATATAGAGAAATATATTCATAGATATAGAGAAATGAACCAAAAATATACTTTTTGAAATCAGGGTTGTCGAAAAGTGGTGAGGCATTAAATATAATGTTCATTCATCCATTTTTGGTAGTATTTTCATTATGCGATTTAATAAATACATTAACATTTTTTGAAGATTTCAGTTTTTTTTTCTTCTTTTATTTCATATACTCGAAAGTAATAAAAAAATGTTTAAAGTATCGAATCACAACAGTACAAAAAAAAAATCGAACTCCCACAGTTTACACAATCTTCTCAGAAGTAATGAAAGTAAAAGAAAAAACGAAGGTTTTTATTGCCTCAAGCCATTTATCTGCTACGTGGTCGTCTGGTTACATCCGCCCGCGGTTCTGAATTTCAATGAGCAGAGCCCATGAAGATGTTGGAATGAATTTCCAAAGAGTGCTAAATTTAGTTCCTTCGAGAAAGAAAGTTCCGTCACCCCTGGAAAAGTGTCGAAAGAAAAGGTAAAGAATCACCATTTTGAATTTAAGAATAAAGGTTATGGATTTAAATTTTGATTGGTCTGCAAAGTGCTTTGCAAATCGTGCTCCTGAAAAAGGGAAAGATAAAACTCAACTTTTCAACGAATGAGAGGACAATTTGAAAGAAAAAAATACTGCATTTGGCGATTATTTTGTTCTCTGAGGTTAACTTCTGCCAAACATTTTAATTAAATATTTTATGTAATTAATATCAAAAGTTTTCGCCATCAAAGAGATGTAAAACTTCAAATTTTGATAAACATTTAAATTTTCCCATTTTAGATTTGTAGTGTAATTTGCTGCCAATTCGCCAAGTTGGCGAGCTATCATTTTGAGATTGCTCCATGTTGTAACTGGGGACGTAGTGGCCTGATGGTAAGGTCTCGACATTGGAAGTGGATGATTTTAGAATCGTGACCCGATTCCAACAAAGAACCATTATGTAATTCGGTCTGATCCATCCAGACAAAACTTGCTCATAGTAGAAGTTTGAGAGGAGGTTGATAGTTCAGGTGTCGTCCTCGTAATCTGACCACAGCTCAAAATTACGAGATTAGTCCCAAAATAGCTCTAATTTTTCATTAAAAAGTGGAAGTTAATTTAACTAAAGTAAACCAAAATCTTTTGTAACTGAGCTGGTCATGACCCTCCAAAAGTAGAATTGAAGACCAAACATGATAATTGACCAATGGCTCCCATAGTTCAACGAATCCCTTATAATTGAAACATCTTATTTAGTAACATCTTAATAATTAGTTTATCTTCATTAGCATTTGAAGAGCCATCATAGGCCTGTACAAGAAACTTTAATTTTTTTCTCTCTGTGTTAAACTATATTGACTTTTTGCTGTCTCACCTGAAATTTGATCTTTAATTTCAAATTAATGTGATGAAATCTAAAATAATTTGATAACATTCCTGTTAAGATGAAACATTTTTTTAAAATCCAAGAATAGAAAATTTAATCGTCTATCATTGAAATTTCGGGTTTACTTCCGAATATATTTTATAATTTGGATAGCTTTATATTCTACTTTCATTGAAAATGTCTCTGATTTTAAAAAAAGTTTATTTCAATAAGAAAGTAATTTTCCTTACTTATAAATGAATTAAGTTTCTGGAAAGATCAGCGGTATTTAAAAAGGGAAACCCATTTTAAAAACTTTTCATTATTCATTAGTTTTGAAATTAAATCGTAAATGTAAGCCAAATATATTTATAAGATTTCCTTAAAAACACATTTATAATATTTATATGATTCATCTTAAGCAGTAAACCGATTCAACATGGAAACAAAACACTTCTGCATTCACAAAGGAAGACAAATCTAGGATTAAATGCTTGTGACTAAATGAAAACAGTTTGAATTCATACAACTATGAAATATATGTTTATAGAATATACTTGAATAATTGCAAAATTTAATATAAAATTGTCTAAAAGCTGTCCAAAATCTAAAATGGTATGAATGAAAAAATATTTATATAAGATTTTAAATTTAAAAATGATATAATTATAGCATTTTTGCCGCAATATTTTCGAATGTTTCATGAGGAAGAAACATAAACATTTCAGACAAAGGCTTCAAAGTTTCACATTCTCACCTTTAAAATTATATCTATATTAAATTTTCAATATTTAAATCACACACACACACACACACACACACACACACACACACACACACACACATTTTTCTTATTCTTGATGGCACTAACGCGCTTTCACAAAATTTATGTTTTAAATCAGCAAAAAAAAAATCTTAAAATTAATTACATTTTTTTAAAAAAATATTATTGAAATAATCTGTTTTTACTTTATTTTATTTAATATAAATAATCAAACCTGATTTTCCAATCAAACATCTTAAGTTATCGTAAAATTATGAATTTTTGTAAAAATATAGTAGAAGGTTGAAACCAAAGCGTATCTAAATATTCATCAATTTTCAATTAAGGCAGTTATCTATTTTTAGATTCTAATTAGGTAAATGAAATTTATCGCGTGCGTTAGACTAATGAATAGTAATGAAGTGAAAAAAAGGAAAAAAAGATTACACGCTATTTACTTTAAACACGCTTCCTATTTGCACAAAAAATCTAGTTTCGAATTGCCGTTAAACTTTCCCTGATTTTGCTTCACTATACACCTTTTATTTTGCCTTATACGAATTATAAATGGAAATAAAAACTAGAGAATTTGAAGATTTTTCTCATTTTATGGCTCTCTAGGTGCGAAAAACATATTTTTAGAATCATGCCTTTGAATATACATCAAAGACGCTTTGAGATGGGTGAAATTAGTTATCAGTACCGAACACTAAATTCGCAGATCTCTGTAAAATTTTGAAAGAAACACGTTCAAAGAAATTACTCTATTTTAGTGTACGAGTACAAGCGAAAACGATGGCTATCAAACGAAAAAATCTAGACATATAAAATTTGGTAGACAGATCTATCAACTAAAGTGCTTTCGTCTTGAAATAGTGGTAGTGTGTCTTCACTAGAGTTGGCCGTCCCAGGTTCGAGTCCCGGTACGGGTACAGTTGTTTTTCTGTGTTCTATCAGTAAGGTGCATGAATGTAATTCCCTGTAAAAAGGGACTTTTTAAGCAAATGTGATGAGTGAGAAGCAAAATTTGTACTCTTGGCCCTAGTTAACACTACTACAAAACAAGAGACGCTGATTAGGCTTAAATCTCTGAAAATTTAGGGGTTGCACGTCTTCCCTGAGAGCTGGACATCCAGGTTCGAGTCCCAGTCGTTCTTCTGTGTTCTATATGTAAGATGTATGAATGTTAGCCCCCTTGTAAAAATGAGATGTGCCAGCGACTGTGATGAGGGAGTAGCTAATTCGTATTCTTGGCCCTGGTTGGCGTTACTTCAAAACAAGAGAAGCTCCTTTCGGCTTAAAACTCGCTGATGCCTCGGCGAAGTTTGCCCATAGCAAGTGCCACTAATGACAACAACACCAATAAACTAGTGCTACCCGTAAAATATTCGTATCAAAAACGCGTCCACAGGCTGATCATCTGTCGTCCCTTCTTTTCAAATATTTTAAAGCATGATTACTAAATGATTTAAATAAACGAAATTTAGTGTGTAATCATGTGACTGTAATTATAGTTCTATGTTAAATGTTCGTTTGATACGCTTGGAAAAAAATCATCCAAAATTCATACTGGATTTTTTAGTGTCTATCTCAGTGAATAATCTCCAAAGATAGATATTGATTTTGTTTAATTCTGTTGCAAAAAATCATCGGAAATCCATATTCGATTTTCTATTATTTGTGTCAGCGAATAATCACCAAAGTCCATACCCCAGCTCGATCCTCCCCATTGATGTTCACTAATATAATGTATAAATGCATTCTTTCTTCAATGTACTATGAAGCAAAAAACTTGCTGGTGTAAAAAAGTAGAATTTTAATTTTTTAAATTCTGAATTGGGGACTTCAATTATATTACCGAAAAAAGTATGGCGAAAGCTTAAACTATTATTTTATTGAAGAATTGCTTGTAATGACTGCACGATCTACACGAGATTGAAAATTAGAGACACGTGCCTGTTTAATTTCAGCATAGAAGCATAAATCGATGACATTTTTATTTAATTTGCTTTGAAAAACAAATAGTTTAAAAATGAGGGGAATAAGATTATTATCGTGTCAGGACATGATGTTGTTTTGTGACTGAGGTTTGAAGTATTAACAAAAGTCCGTAGACGAAAAATAAAAATTTTATTATCTGCACGAGCATCTTAAAATATCAGCTTTAAATAAAGCACTATCCTCGCATTTACAAAAGCTCTAATTTTTAAAAATAATTTGATGACAACAGCAAATAAAACGTAGAAAAAATGTCATTTTGAGCACGTGATCATACGAAATGAAATAAATAGGAAATGTGATATTTTTTTAAAGCAATAAACGCGAGACAAAGTTTTTTTGGATCTTTTGCGATACAAAAGTGACTCATTCAATGAAACGACTAAAATGAATAAAAAATATAATTCAACTTGCACGAGCACGTGGTGCTTGGCCGTTCGAGAAATGATGTTCTGCCATGATACATTGAAATATTCATAGCAGATTTCATTTCAATCTTTTATGAACTTTAAATCATCCCATAACTACAATGTTGTTTGGAATTGAAATTTTAAGAAATTCACTGGTAATAAAATAAATTCAAAATTTTTGATATAAGTACTATTAAATGTTATGTAATAAATTTTAAAATATTGAGCTATAAGATTAAAAAGCCCGAGGGAGCTAGTTTATTAATTACTTCATTTCGGATATCATTTTTCAATGGCATTATTTGATTCTCTTTTGACGCCTTTAATTCCATTTTGATACCAGTATTTTCTAGAAACATTTCACGCTTTATCTTAAAAAATAGGTAGTATAACTTTAAAGAACTCGCCTAAGAACGTATAAAATACCAAAAACCCTACTTCATCTGCATATGCAAAAACATCTTGAAAGAGTTTTCAATATGAGAGTTCGATTCTTAAGATTACATTTCTCCCAAGTCACGGATGACATAAACCACGCATAAAATCGTTGAGTTACCCCAGATTCCGTTATGCGATACGGTGCTTCTAGCAACACCTTTGAAGTTTCATGAATGAGGCATTGTAATCATTCAGGGTCAGAATTCCATTTATTTATAAAGAGCGTATCATACGCATGGCACGTGCGCGCACTCGGTGATCTTGAAAGGGCGAGACGAATTTCAAATGGGGTTTGTTGTATTATCAGGGATTTGCGATATAATGGTATTAACGGTATTTTAATTTTTATATTTATTTTGTATCAATTTCCCTGGTTTCACTAGAAATTAATTTCATTAGCAATAATACCATTAATAACAAGTACTAATTGTAAT
>JAOUZG010015359.1:996256-1015536 GCA_026289955.1 Argiope argentata | reverse complement strand
AATATCATTAATAACAAGTACTAATGGTGTTTTAATTTTTACATTTAATTTTTTTATCAATTTTACAAGTTTCCCTAACACTTAATTTTACTAGAAATAATATCATTAATAACAAGTATTAATGGTATATTATTTTTTAAAATTTTTTTTATCAAATTTACAGGTTTCAGTAGCAATTAATATCACTAGTAATAATATTATTATTAATAAGTATTGATGGTATTTCATTTTTTATATTTATTTTGTATCAATTTTACTGGTTTCACAATGAATTTCAATGTTTTTTTTTTAAGAATAGAATTCAAAATGAATTTAATATTTTTTATAGATGTAATGAGATTTCTTTAACACTGAGTGATGCGTTTTATGGTTAAAAGACGATATTAATTACCAAAGCTGTACCTGATGATAAATTTTCCATAGTACAATATAATTTTTTATTATAGGTATTACGTGTGTCATAAAGTTTCTCAATGATATTATTCATTACCCGGATTATTTCCTATATGATCATCGACCCAATAATTTATTATTATTTGTATTTATATATAGTAGGAAGATATTCAAAGACGACTTTCTTTATTAGTATCTCTCACTAAATGATTATCGATTAATCGTAACATTATATATTTATCTACCATTTTTATCCTTTTAATTATATGTATTAGAAAGGCAGTCAGAAATACTCCCATTACATGAATTATTTGTAACAAATTATTAATGTTTCACAAAACCTTATCCGGGATCATTACACTTATTTAAATGTGCACGCAAGATGTTTGAAGATAATATTTATTTTCTGAATTGATCATTAGCTGTCTTTAGATTTGCCTATTTTGATGCATAATTTCTGTTCACTTCTCTTTTTTAAGTAATAAAACAAGTAATATATAAAAAAATTACGTGTATTCCTACTTAGATCAATAAAGAAAAAGTTTTAGTCACTTTTTATCAAATAATTACTATTAATATAAATAATTTTTTAAAAATTATTGATTTTCGCAAGAATTGAACTCGCTGGTATTTTTTCAATAGATTAGATAGTTAACTCTGTAAATGCTGTTTTTCAACAGAAGCTTTTGTCGTACGAGGAAAGCATTGTAGTGCTCGTAATTGAATTTTCACCCTAAAAAATTTACTAATAGATGAAACAGAAAACAAGTGCAATTTTTGGTGGATTAAAATAAATCAACATACTTTTTTAATTCTCTGCATAAATTGATTCAACTGTTATTTATTAAACCTTTACAATTTAGTTCAAAGTTTATTCAATCTTTAATCATTTAATTTCTGTTTTTCTTTCTTATTCTACCAATAATAATATAAATGATACACATTTGAAATTTATAAATAAATTAATTATCGTTCCTAATTATACAAAAGAGTAAAAGAGTTTAATTATTTTTTTCTTCCAATTTCCTTTCAAAAAGAATATTTGAGATTTCACAGGGTTGTATTTAAAAAGTAATTAATGGAAATCAAAAGACATGCAATTGACCGAAAATAAGTTGACCGAAATAAAACGAAGAAAATGAAATCTACGGTCGGGAATTTCAAGTTATCATGTGAGAACATTATTATTTTTTAAGTGTATATTTATCTCGTTTATTTTAAGTCCATTAGCCTATTTAAACTGGTTTGAAATAACTTCAAGGCCTCTCTCTCATGATAATTTTTTAAACTTTCATTTTTAATTTTTCTAGCTTATTTACAAAGTATTAAGCTCGACCGATTTTAAGATTTTAAAAAAAGAGTAATTTCGATGAAAAGTACACTATTACTGGAAACTATTGTATATGTGGTAAAATCCAATGAACGTAATGCAGACTGATATTAAAGTTATATTCTAATATTAATAGTATTTTGATAAATACAATTAGTAAGAATGCCCACATAATATCATTAAAAGATAAAATAAGTCGTATTTTACAAAATTTCTATATTTAAAACTAAAAAAGAAGAATTAAAACAACCCCAAAATATAATCTTTTGAGCGCGAGATTAAGTATTTAAAAATAAGAAGTCGTAAACAAACTGGAAGATGACGGCATTTCATAGAAACGATAAACAAAAAGCGACTGATAGTAACTTTAATGAAATATTTCAAACAATACTGGCAAAACATATCATGGGTCAGGTGAAAAAACAAATATTTTTTGCCCGTAAATTTCGGGTGCACCAACACCTTCAAACGAAAACACCAGATTCTCAAATGATTATAAAGAAAAAAATATTGTACTTTGAACCGATCGTATCTATCAGAAATTTAGAATTTAAATCAAATTCTATCTTTCCCATTATTTATACATTTTTTGCTATTTTATCAACAATTATTTTTGGAATCATAAAATGACGTGAAGATGTTTTGGAAGGAAATTCGAAATGAATTAAATAGAATCTAGAAGAGATTAAATAGAAGCCATGTTTGGTTATGCCTGACTTTTGACTTATTCATCATTTTACTGTACAGCATTGAAACTACAGTTTATAATTGCTCAAATGATAATGACCGAACATGGTCCGACAGGCTTAGTGAATCGATTTATTTGCATAATTCAATGAGGGATTTCTGCGTCTATTCGATGTCTCACTTACATAGGAATTGTTGGCATTCTAATAATCATTCACGATGGAATAATCAGTAAATGACGACTTAACAGAGTAATCATTTTTAAAATATTTAACGAAGTAAGGCGAATAAATCTTTGTAGCCAAGGTAGAAAAAATATGCTGCATTAGAATTAAATACAGTTATTGGCTTTATATTTCAACATTCTAGCGCAGTTATATAAATATAACTTGAAAGTGAGTACAATAATGATGAATAAGATAAGTTGTATTGCTAAAAATATGTATTCGGCTAAAACACGGAATTAATTTTTCTCTTTTAAAATTGCCAAAATAAATATGTAATGTTACTTTTTTGGGAATGGGAATTTTATTGTTGAAAAGGCCGATTTACAGTTATTCTTAATTAATGCTAGGTTCACGATTCCTATTTTGGTGAATATTTGGCGGAAAGGTTCCAAGGTTCCTGAACAGATTAAGGTGAACGGAACCTAGGTTAAACGTTCCAAGAAATGCAGAAATTTTTATATCTGTGTTATGGCAAGAAATATGGAGATTATTATGCATAATATTGCCACCAAAAGAAAGACTGCCATAATTCACCAGCACATTTTATCCAAAGACTGGAATTTTAATTTAAAATTCTTCCTATTATTTCTCTAAAATCAAGATGTTTCTAGAACATTCTTTACTATTCGAACGAGATGATTCTCGAATGTTCCCAGATGTATAGAAACCGAGTTCTACTCAGTTCTTCATTCTGTTCTCCAGCGAGTTGCTTGGTGCTAATAAACGCAATTGTTCCTAGCTATCCGTGTCTTTAATTCAGTCTTCATGACAATATTATACCTTTTTAAAGAAACTATATAGCCTGAAGTCATCGTGTGAATTTTCTCTTTAGAATATTGATGATGGAGTTAGATTTTTAATTAGACTCTTGAATTTTTGTTGTTCCGTTACTTGTTGCTATTTTTTAAATAATGATATGGTTTCTGTACATATTGTCTTTTTGCACACTTTAGATATGTTTTAGTACTCGTGTTCTATGTTTTTGTTTTGTGGGTGATAAGCCGTTGTCATTGGTTATAGAGTTTTTAACCTACTAATCATATGACATTTTGAACAATTTCTATATAATAATAGAATTTTAAGTTTCTTTTTCCTTTCTAAAAACATTTGTTCAAAATTCGAAATTTTGTTGAGAAACAAATATGCTTTTTTCAAGCAAAAGGAACAACTGCGAGGATTTGTTTTAAAATTTGTTGACAACATGGCGTACAAATTAACTCATTAAAATTTTAAAAAAATCTTTTAAATAAATAATTTTACATATGCATTTATTTATACTTATCAATTACCTGGTATTTTGATTTTATGGGAATTTTTACTCTATTTTTTTACTAAACATTTTACATGCAAAAAATATTTTAATTAATACATCGTCTAGTATTTAGATCAATAACATTTAAAAATATTTAATGACAATACACATTTAAATATTATAAAAAAGTAATACATCAAAATGTATTAAATATTAAAAAATATTAAATATTAAATATTTTAAAATTTTAATATAAATATTAAATATATAATATTGATATTAAATAATTATTTATATAATTCATTATTAAAGTTATTATTTATTAAATTTATTATAAATTTATTATTTTAATATTAATATTAATATTAAATTATTATTAAATTAATTATTTTACTAATAATATTAAATAAATATAATATTCATAATAATATTAATATTAAATTATTAAATATTTAATATATTTTTAAAAATAAAAATATTGAATATTTAAAAATATTTAAATATTATTAAAAATTGAAAATATCCAGTAATCCCATAAAGGAATTTTCCAATGTTCATACATGTAAAAAGACATTACCCTTAAAATCAAAAAGCGATAATTTTTTATGCAAAATGAGAGATCTAATGTAATTTATCAATTATTTCATAGCGATATATACTTATATCTAATCAAAATAGAATTAGGAATTACGAAAATAAATAATAAAATAAAATAAAATAAAATAAAAGCTGCGTGTCCTGAATTGGTGAATATTTATGAATTTCGTAATAATCACGCAGAGGAAGATTTTTATCATTTTCTGAAATTAATTTTTCCCAGTCTAGTGGAAATCCCAAAGTTTCTCCACAGAAACACAGCGATATCAATCTTTTAATGAGATATGGCTAGTCACGGGATAGTTTTCTGTTCGAATGCTTTCGGAATGATTATTTCATCTGATAGAAATACATGAAAAACCGAAATAGGATTTTAAGAAGAATAATTTGCTAAATTATGAAATCAAATGAGAAAAAACAAAATCAATAGCGCATACCTTAATAGCCTTTTTGTGAAATTTTAAGCTTTGGAAGAGTAGTTAAATCTATTATTTACCAATAGAGTGCTTTTAGAGTGATTGCTTCATCATATAGAATAAATTTAGGGATATAAAATAACGTTATATAGATTAAAACATCGCTAGAAGTGCTAAAATCGGTTGGCAGAAATAAATAAATCTGAACGGATTATTTTTTAAAAAAATAACACAGAGCTTCAAGCATTCCATTAACGGAATAATGTTTCTAAAAATAGAATTACTTTAGAATAAATGATATGGCAGACAAAGATCTTCCGAGGATTAGATAGTGGGTTTAATAATATATGCAAATATTATAAACATCAGGATTGAATAAATAATTTTATCTTTATACAATTTGTTAATTGTTTATTTGAAACCAGAGTGAGTGAGTGATCTCTCCAAAAATTTCTCGTCTCCTCTATAATGATTTATAATACCAGAAAAGATTTCATACGGCATTGGCGTACAAGTTACGAAATATTAACCCTTAATAACCTAGAGTTTCAATTTTGATACCAATCTTTTAAACCGAATGTTCACATTACTATTAAGTTTTTTTATAGGTTGGCTGTACGTATTTTACTGTTGTATAACATTCTTTCCAACGAAATTTTAAAAAAATCAAATGCCAGCATTGTTTTATTTTATCTATGACATATTACTCGCGCGGCAAAGTGAACAAGTAAACACATTTTACTAAAAGTTTTGTTGAATACAAATTTGATATATTTTCTTTTTCTGAAGAATATAAATACTTGCGATAATAAAAACAATCAATGTTTCGCATTATTTCATGCATAGGTATATCTGATTTCTTTATGGCGTTAATGCCTGAAGAATCAAAATTGATACCTGTTTTTTTTCTAAATAAATATGTAAAATAAATATTGTGATTTTTTTTAGCTATTTTTCCCTTTATCTAGACCCTCAAGCAAACACAGTAATATAAAAAATAAATCACTTTCGTAAATCAGGCTACTAAAGGTTAACTTTTGGTTTGAATTTAGCCATTTTACTGAATTTATCCTGCCAACCTTGGCTATTTATTTGGCAATTAATCCCTAATATGAGATTAACAGTACCCTAAAATCTTATTAGTGTATAAATTGTGTTTTCTCCAACCAATTAGAACAAAAATTTGATACAAAATAGCACTTTTAGTCACAAATTCTCCTACCAAATTTGATATATTTAAGTATATTTTTTTGAATTATCGCGTTTACTTATTTCTGAAAATACAAACTGATAGACAATCAAATCGTCGTTGGAATTTCTCGAAATTTGAGAGGTTTTTACTTTGAAGATATTAAATATGTTTACAAAATCTCATTTATAAATCTCTTTTCGTTTTGTATTTATCATGTTAACTTACATTCGAAAAACCGGATAGACGGTCCTTCTCACGGTTGAATTTGATCAAAATTTGATAGAAATCTACAAATTTAGTGTAAAGTCCGTATACCAAATTTGAACCATCTAGCTCAACGCGTTTTTGAATTATCTTTGTCACAGACAGAAAGAAGAGCACTTTAGAAAAAAAGGTTTATCGAGCTCAGGGAGGTCAAAAACTTGTCAATTCGTTAAAATCTTCGAAAAGTTCGTTAAGAGTTAAGATTTTTTGATGATTTCTATATTTTCTCTATATTATCTATAAGAGGAAGTAAAAAAGCGATGATAAATACAGAACAATTATAAAAGACAAATAAAGCAGTAACAGAAATAAGATTCTCGAATTTACTTTTGAAGCAAACATAGAAAATAAAATATCGTCTCTTAGCAAGTAATGTAACCTGTTTCAATTGTCCAAATTTTACAAGAACTCAGTTTTTTCGCCTAATATTGTATTAGCCAGATTTCTTTGCCATTTAGCTTCAACCTTTGATCTTTCATCTGGTTAAGGTGCCAAAATAACTTCACAAATTAATTACTGATTGAAATAAATACATTTTTGTATTCTTTTTTTGTATGAAATTTGGGAAATTGAGATAGATGCATTGCTTGTTAACAGATATTATTTATTAAGGCAAAGCCAATATAACTTAAAATAAGTAAATACAAGTAATACATTAGGTATTTTAATATGAATTATTATTTTACAATTAATTGAAAAATAGAAGAATTCAATCGGATGGAGTGAGTGATCTCCCCAAAACTTTCTCGCTCATTCTGTATTAAGGTGCTATCGAAGAGAACAACTTGCATAGTATTGGCGTCCAATAGCTACGAGATATTAACCTAGCACATTAATTTAGCAATTTTACTGAATCTATTGTACTATACATGGCGATTAATCTTTGGCATGCATTAATAATATCCAAAAAATCGAATTTGTCTTTATACGCGTTTTTCCCAACCGACTGAAACAAAAGTTTGACACAAAACTGCACTTGTATACACAAAATACTAGATCACATACCAGATTTGATATATTTATGTCATTGTGATTTTTGATTGTGTTGAGCGTTTGCGTGCTTCTAAAAGTACAGACCGATAAATCGTCCATGCTTTGTTGGATTTGACTCAAAATCAGATACGTGCCATACTGTTGTCGTTGTTGCTTATGGCCCTTGCCATGGACAAGCCCCCCTCTGATACAGCAGCAGATTTTAAACCGAAAGGAGCGTCTCCTTTTTTTTTTTGAAGTAGCTCCAACTAGGGTCAAGAGTACGACTACACAATACCCAAATTCACTTGCACACCCCCTTTTTACAAGGGGGGCACAGAAACACATCTCACAGATAGCACACAGAAGAACAACCATGCCCGAAACCGGGATTCGAATCCGGGACACCCAGAACACGAGACAGACGCGCTACATCTGTGTCACAAAGCCGGAAGTAGTCTAGACTATACATGTTAATTGCGCGTATCGAATTTTATCAATCTAAATCTTTTCCTTTTTGGTTCTAGATTTAAATTATATTAGAAAAGATGGACAGATAGACTTCCACTGATCAGATTTTGTTCCCAATTCGACATAAGTCTACAGTCGGTATAAGGACTGTATACCAAATTTCAATCGTATAAATCAAAGCATCTTTTTCTGTGACAGATAGATAAACCAATATTTTCGAAAAATGAATTTTTGAACTCAAGAAGATCTAAAACTTGAACGTGCTTCAAATTTTTTTGACGAATTTTTAGCAAATCAAAATTTTTTAACTATACTTTCTATATAATACGTATATGTAAAAATAAAAACAACAGGAACTATATAAATAATAATTAAATAAAAATTGTGATATCATTTAAAACTTGAATATTTTCATGAAACAAATAAATAATTTATTATTTCTTCATTAATTGAAATAATATACAAGGGTAAAAAATGTCCATAGTTTTATATTTCTTTAAATATTTTTTGAGGAAATATTAGAAGTATTTATTACAGCTAAAAAAGAATTTTTTGAAATCAATATTATAGGTCAATTTTATATTTCTTTCTTCATATAGTGAAGTTAACTCTAAAAATTAAAGAAAATAATTTATCTGAAAACTAGTCATGGGATAAATTTCTAAATTATATATAATATATACAAATGTGAAAAATTATGCATAAAATATCAACATGTTAAAAATATTTAAGAAGCTTGTTTATTTTAAATTCATGATAAAGTATAGCAAATAACATTTATATCAGTTTAAATGAATGGCTTGACATTAAAATTGGGATTACTTTATTGTTGTGTATAAACTTGATATAATTTTGGCCGAAGTATTCAAAGCTAATTTAATTGCTTATGCATATATAAGACAATTTTTAATTATAAATAATATAATAAATACAAGAAAACTGAAATTTAAAAATAAAGTAACTTAAGAGCTTTTATGAATTACTTTAGCTCAAAAAATCTTATAGAAAAACATGAAAACATTATATTTTCTATTTCAGTTGTTTTAGGCATTTAAATTATCAAATCATATTTTCAGGCTCAACTGAAAACGTCAAATATATTTTTAATTATCCAGAAAGAAAAAAAATTAATAGTTTAATTGAACTAATTCATTATTATTTGAAAATTAAACTTCAATAATGTTTTTATTTTACAAAGTTTACATTACTTGTTGATAGATACAGCTTACCGAAAAGTATTAGATTAAAGCAACTGGGCCCCTTTGGGGGGGCTCAAGTTTTAGATTAAGCTAAAATTTTAGTATAAGCTTTGTAGAAGCTACAAACTGTTTCTTGTTATATGAATGATGTAACAAATTTTCTACATTTTCCACGATATAAACGCGATATCTTTGACAGGTTGTTATTTATTGGATAACAGTACTAAAAAACGAGGTTAACAAAATTTTAAGCTAATACATATTTTAATGATTCTCTATTGAAAAGCTAATACATATTTTAATGATTCTCTATTCAATAGTCTTGCAGAATATTATTGCCCAGAACTATTTTTAATTCCTAATTAAAAAAAGGAAAGTGACATAAATTTTATTTTTATTCAATACTAGCCGCCTTTGGCGACCAGTCCGTTCGCCAATATTAATGCCGACTAAAGGGTTCAATCAATTTTGTTTATAAAACTTGGTCTCATAATAAGTTTTTCAGCAAAATATTTTTAATATTCAAATTTCTATAGGCATATAATTTACTTATACTATTATGTAGGCCTTAAGTAGTCCTATCTTTGAACTCCACATCTATATCTGATTTTCTATCAGTGCACGTAAAGTTCAGTTTTAAATTAAAGTGGAAATGATGAAACTTCAATTAATATAAAGACATATTTACTCAATCTAAGCATGTCTTTAAATAAAACTAAGAAATGAAAGCAGAATAGTCCGACATTGAAGTTTTATCTTCACTACAGAAATTGAAATATTATAATTTTTTTTTTAATTTATAATATCTTAAGGAATAATTCAGCAAACATTTCAAATATTAAATGAAACATTCAGTTTTTAATTTTATTTTTATATGTATATAAATGCTCTCAATAATAACATTTTTTTTAGGTTTATAAATACATTTCAAAAAATTATGGTTTAAATTCCTTTGGTCTTATAGATTCATATTCCGTAAAATATTCTTAATATTTCAACTTCTAAATAAATAAATTAACAATTCTACCTTCTGTGATCAAATCTGGCTGATTTATTCAGTTCTGACTACATATTTCATTTTAATAAATAAATAAAAAATATTTTAAAGTATACTTTATAAAATTTTATGTAAGTTAGTCTATTACATTTATTCACATTCACATTATATCAGTTATATGAAAGTTATTACCACATTCTAGTAAAGAATTAATTTAATAAATAATAAATGAATCAAAATTAGAAAAATTTTCATGCAAATATATTTTATGTCAAAAACTCCAATTTCTTTGAATTTTAATCACTATATTTTTAAATTGATAAGTTCTCAATAATGGAATAAGTGTATAACGTAAAAATTCACTTACTTGTATAGATTGAGTTGTCTGTAAACACCTCCCTTCAATTTTTCCGGAAAACCACTGATGGTAAATGGAGCTTTCGATCTTTTACAACAAAGGAATCGTTAACAGTGTTCTAGTGCAGTCATTCTTATAATTCGAAATGATTCTAAAAAATGTGCCGAAGGTAACAGTTAAAAAAATGGTCCGGTTGGCGGTTATGGTAGAGGACTGAAAGGTCAAGGGATTGGTCTGAAGGAACGACAAAATTGCCCACAAGAGTCACCCCAACGAAGGCTGGTCTTCTTGGATGGAAAATTTCGAAGTTTAGTGCGTAGGCAGATCATGAACTAAAATTGTTCCTCGAGCTAGAATGGAATCGATCCTCTGGTCCAGAGTGCGATCCCAAACGCCAGTCCCCAAAGAAGAAGTAGTCGTCGCTTCTTAATTTAGAAATCAGACTGGAGAAATTAGGAAGCAACGAATCCGAGAAAATCAAGATGTTTTGGCTCCCAGTTTTCCGGAAATGGTCGTCTCTCTCTCTCACTGGAGCGGGAGGACACATTAGCTGAGACGGTGGAGGTCGCGCATGCGTCGTATTGACTGGCTGGAAAGGGAAAAAATTTGCCGGTTATGGGGATATTTCGATCTTTACCTGAGAGAGAAGAGATTTTTTGGGGGGAAAATTTATTTACGCGTTTCATTCAGAATATTTCTTAACTAGTCGCGGTTTGAGATTTGATGAATTATTCATTAATTTGGTAAAGAGTTGGTTGGTTTTAAGGTAGATAGATTTTTTTAATCCACTGATTTTATTCAACGAAATTGGATGAAATTGTCCGATTAAATTTTTTTTTGTTTTATGTATGGCATTAAAAATAAAAAGCAGTCTAGAGGGATTTGAATAGTGACGTCAATGTTAATAAAATAAAATTTTATAGCGAATTTTTTAAAAATGAAATATAATTTTTTTGGTTATAAAATTCAAATAAAAGTTTCTGACAGAAATAATTAAAATTTAGACTCAATGAAGTTTATGACACTGCTATAACTACTTACTTTAATCGAAATATTTATTAACTAATTTTTGTGTTGTATTTTTATTTGGTGGTATATTTTCAGTTCTTTCAGCAGAAAATTAAATAAATATTCCACATTTTTTTTTATTTTGCTCTTAAATTTTTATTCAATACAATATCGTATTCCCTTCCCTTCGTGATTTTAGTATGATAAAAATAAATACAATTTTAAGATGACCAGGGACCTTTAAAATGACTTTTTGCAATTTTCACCTAAGCAATTTGAAATTTTATAGGCATTAAGAGTAACACTAACATTATATTAATTTATTTATGAGTTAGGAGAGTTAATATAATATAATATTAGCGATAAATGACGTTAATAAAAAACGTTCCAGGAGCTCTGAATTTGTTCCAAAGCACTCCAAATTTTATTTAGCCCTTTGAACAAAAACCCTTTTGAAACAAAAGTTGGGATTAACTTGAAATTTGAGTTACGAAATATCAAAACTAACCAAAGTTGTAAATCACGATTGCTTAAACGTTTTTAATAAGTGAGCAGTCTTAAGATATTATATTAGGTTAATTTTGATATTTCGCACTACAATTTCAGGTTTAATCCCAACTTTTGTTTCAGAAGGGTTAGAGAAAGTAAAAATAAAATTTGGAGTGCTTTGGAACAAATTTGGAGCTCCTGGAATATTTTTCATTTACATTATTTATCCCTAATATAATATTTTCTTTACCCCCAACTCATAAATAAATAAACATAATGCTTTAAAACTTTAAAACATCCCCTATAGTGTTACTCTTAATGCCTGTAAATTTTCTAATTGCTAAGGTGAAAATTGCAAAAAGTCATTTTAAAAGTCCCTGGTCAACTTAATAATTTTAATTACACACGTATTTGTACATAACTAGGATTTTACTCAAATTATTTATTAGATTTTTTCTTATATTTAAAGGCTGACGAATAAATAGATATATAAGCTTATTATATTAAGTTTATGGCTTAAAAATACATTTAAATAAACCAAATAATGTAGATTTTAAATCATTATCTCTAATTTTTTTCAGTTCATGTTTGTAACTAATAAGTAGAAAAGCTGTTCCATTAAAATAATATTTATAATCAAGCAAAATAAATTATTTTTTATATTTCATATTTATCTACCAAATACTAAAGAATAGTAATCTTTTATCCAATTATGAATAATTGTGTATTTTTAAAAAATAATGCTCATTAGTTTTTGCTCTGTTTTATAATGATGTTTTTAAATGTTTTAAAACAACATAAAATATTTTATAACTTTTTTGTTCAATATTTAAAGTAAGCGAAAATGTTATCGATATGTTTCCAAAATAAAATATAAAAAGATTAAAATGAAATCTGCTATGCATATTTAATTGTATCATGTCAGAACATCATTTCTCGAACGGCCAAGCACCACGTGCTCGTGCGTTTAATTATATTTTTATTCATTTTAATGGTTTCATTGAATGAGTCACTCTAGCATTGCAAGCGATCAAAAAAACTTTGTCTCGCATTTTTTTATTTAAAAAAATATCGCATTTCCTATTTATTTCATTTCATATAATAAGTGCTCAAAATGACATTTGTCTGGCTTTTATTTGCTGTAGTCATTAACTTACTTTTTTTTAGAGTTTTTGTAAATGTGATGGCATTGCGTTATTATTGTAGTAAAAGTCATATCAATGAATAACCATTTTTTTGTTATGAATTTTGAAAGGTAACAGTAACAGTTATTTTTGTGATATTTTTTTACATTTTTGGAAAATATTGCTAGAAAATATCAAAATATTTCTTCTGTATGTAAAATTAAATTTTAAATGGTTTTTCGATTTGAAAAATTAATAGTAAGCCCTTTGCTGTTTTGAAGAGCAGATGTGTAACATTTCATCATAGTCAAAAGTGTGAATTTGTAATTAAAAAATGCTTATACATATAGAGAGACGCTACTTTTTATATTAAGATTATGTGATTTATATAAAATATAACAGAATTAAGAAGCTGTTTATTTAAATTATTGTTAATTGGGTTATTTTAAAGGATTACTGATCATATGTAATTTGAAAAATTCAGAAAAAAAGGTTGGTCGGCGTCCTGCCACAGAGGTAGCTCGTCTTCCACAGGATCTGGGACACCTGGGTTCAGTCTCGGTTAGAGTATGGTTTTTCTGCTGTGTACTCTCTGTGAGATGTGTGACTGCGCTCCCCTGTAAAAAAGGGCTTTGCAAGCGACTGTGATGATTGTGTAGCTAAGTTGTACTCTTTTCTTTGGTCAGCGCTACTTCAAAACAAGAGACGCTTATTCGGTTTAAAATCGCAGTTAGGCGTCAGTGCGCTTGTCCAAGTGCCATTAGTAACAACAACAAATTGGTTGTTTTAGCTATATTATTTGACATAAAGGATTTTTCAAGCATTTAGTACTCAATTTCTACATGCTTAATTTCTTAGAACAAAGTTGTCCATCTTACGGCAAAACGTTATTGCCTTTGCAAAAAAAAATTGGTTTCTTACGTATTAGACCGTCTATCTTTATCGCTAAATTTTAAGTCGTCGTCAAAGAGTTGATAAACCGACAATTATGGCAAAAAATGCCTTTATTTTAAAAAAATTGTTCAAACCTAAAATGCCTTCCGCCATTTTGCAGCCGTTGATCTTTATCGCCAAAATTAATCCCGTCGCCAATGAGTTACTAAACCGTTGACGAAGACGGTCTAGTACGTAAGTACCAAAAATTGCCTTTATGAGCATGCAAAACTGCTTGTTTAGAAGATTAAAATTTATGCTTTGACAGATCCTTTCATCTGAGACCATTAATGTAAGCGATCTCTCTGCAGTGTTCTCACAATCCCTCCCATTGCCATATCGCACTTTCCTGGCATAAAATTCTGAATTGTAAGGTTACTAATTCTTTGCATAGCATTAGCAAATAATCGTTACTAAATATAGAACTTTGGCGTGAATTCTCAACATTTATTGAATATATCGAGCGGATAAGTATTTTGAATACATTTTCATAGTCCGAGTGAAACCAAAATTTGATAAGGAACTACACTAATCATAATATTCTGATGATGATTAGGTGTGTGCCGAAAGTGGCGTTACACTGGTGAAAAGATCATAAATAAGATTAAAAAAATATATAGAATTTAAATAGCTGGCAAAGCACTAGCTATTCAAAAAAACTTTTATATGCTTCAGTATTAGAAGCTAAAACAGCCAAAGGCAAAAAAAGGAAGAAAAAGGGAGCAGGCAAAAAAAGAAAAACTGGAGAAGAAAAGAAGAGCCTGCATAGTATTCTACACCAACAGTATCATTGGAACATAATTAGTAAATAATAAAATTTACCAAAAATAGACAATTGAATTTTGAAAACGGAAAAATTAATTAAAAAAGCAAGCAAAGAGAAAAAATATATGTATAAAAAAGAAAAAATAAGTAAATAAATAACAGAAAAAAAAGATAAATATATACAGTCGCTCAATCTAAGGTCCATACTCAGATACAAAGGCCTGATAGAGTTCTTGCCTTTTTTCTCTCCTTATACTCACTATATACTGTTCACTTTTGGCAGTTCTTGACAGGGCATAATATGACATAACAAATTTTATTAATTTATATCATTAATCCATTTACATCCATGACTTCCATTTATA
The DNA here is from genome assembly GCA_026289955.1 of Argiope argentata. Lineage (NCBI taxonomy): Eukaryota > Metazoa > Arthropoda > Arachnida > Araneae > Araneidae > Argiope > Argiope argentata. Next base: position 1,000,497 of record JAOUZG010015359.1, on the reverse strand, counting down.
AATACAGACATACAAACCCGTATACTCTTTATCTTGCCTGTAATTATAAATCCGTATTGTAACGTTTTGGCCGGGGCTACTGGTGAGTTGGGCCGTAAACAAACCAGGACTTGGAGAAATAAAAATCTATTTATTTCCAGCTATAATACATATATATTTTGCACAATTACACCTTCTTTATTAAATAGGTTACGATCACCTAGGCAATTACGTTCGGAGTTCCACTAAAGGAAGGTGCTGTGCCTCAAATAGTAAGGTAGTCTCTCTCGTAGAAGAAGGAGGGTGGAGTTCTTGAAACTCCCGCAAGATCTGGCCCGAGGTTCGGGATTCTCTGCTTGTCGATTAACCTGCTGGGTTTGAAGAGCGTAAGGTGATTAACTAGCTGGAAGAGCGCCTCAGGAGACAGTTGTTCAGCTAATTGGAGGTATTTCCAAAGCTCGGATGAGCTTTCACACTTCAGACGAGACGCTGAATGGTTCCAAAGGTTCCGGTGAACTCCACGTGGGCTCGGCTACGGGGCGAGGCGGCTTACGTACCTTCCAAATTCTCTCCTGAGAATTTTCCACAGAATTCCAAGTTGAATCCTTCCTCCAAGCACCAGCTGTTGTTTCGTCAGTCTCCTCCTAACACTTCACTCCCTACACCTGGCTCTCTTCCTTTTTATCTCGGTCTCAAAAACCGGCCCTGGATGGCAAATGACCAATCACAAGGGAGGGGGAAACGGCGTTTAGCAAGGAGACGTCTTGGCCCCGTCTAGTCTGCAATCTCCACCTTCCACAAATTCCTCCGTTATCTATAATTGCTTTTCCCGTGGGAACAGAATTTGATATATTTCTCCTTATCTATCCGAAAACGTCACAGTATCAATCCTTATACGGATATGGCATAAAATTTTAAAAGAATTAAAGAATTAAATTATAAATGCTTCAACATCTAATATTTAGTTCTTTTCAAATTTATTTATATGTATCAAATTTTATCTACCTACATTTTTGTGTTTTGTATTTAATGAATTCACTTGTAATTGAACATCAGAGAAACAGTCTTCCTATGAATGCTTTTTATACTCAAAGTTTGGCGAAAATTCTTCAGATTTGGCTGTTAATCTATATACCAAATTTAACTCTTCCATCTCAACGGATTTTTATTTATCGCAACAATAGTCAAACCGAAAGACATATAACCAAAATTAAGGGGGGTTGTACTCGGAGTGAAAATCTTATTCAAAATCCTGAATTTTAATTTTTTTTACAACTTTAATACTTTTAAACATCTTATAAGAGAAAGCAAAAAAAAAATCTTAAATTAAAAAAAAAGAAAATGATTATCTAAGTTAATTAAGATAGCTTATAAAAGTCAATCAAGTAACCAGTCAGTCTTTCAATCAAACAATAATTCAATCAGTCTTTAATCTGACTTAACTGCCTTGTTTAAAGTAACTTTATGGGGAAATCCAAATTTCACATTTATTTCATTTCTAAGAATAAATGAATTAATGCACCGTCGAATTGAAAATTCACGAGAAATGATTTTGAATTGCGTTTTGGATGGAAACTGGTTATGCACATCAATTCTTAAACCTTTTCGCATATACTCTATTATCAGTTTCTTAGAAATCAAAACATCTATTATTTCAACAACATAAACTCTTTTTTATATGTTTTTCATCTTATTTCTTATTCATAAAACGAGCCAAAACCATAAAGATTGATTACAAAGCTCAAATTTAAATATTACAGTTTTTCTAGCTTCATAAAAAAAGTCATTAAAGAAAAAAATAAATTCAGGTGTAAAGTACGCTTTTATATAAAATCAATCACAAAAGTCTAATATAATGAAAACCCGAAGCGATATAATATTTAAGAATTTTATTAAAAAATATCTTCAATGTTTGTTTAAGTTTTATGGTAATTTGGGATAAACTATAAAATCAAACCCATTGTTTGCCTAATCGCTAAAACGGAAGAAAAATTTATTTTAAAGCTTTTTCTAAGCTCGTAATTCCCATAAATTTTTATGATAGGGACTTTTATTTTTTGATGGCACCAATGAAAGTATCGAAAGTAATAATAATAGAAGGAAATAAAAAAAAGAAATAAATTAAATAATGGGAATTGTAGTTACAAATATTAGTTCATGTATAAAACCTTTTACATAAATTAGAAATTGTAGTTATTTATATGAAATTCACTAAATTTGCACTTTTAATCCTATAGTTGCTCATCCCACGATTTTAAAGGGTTGAAAATCAATCTATTTTTAATTGCATCCCTACTTTTTTGCACTTTGTTGTGCTTATTATATATCATATTATCAACTTCTAACATATATTATCAGTTCACCCCGCTGGAAAAAATATTTGAACTCATTTGCAAAAAATGCATATAATGATTTTAAAAAGATATGTAGTCAGAAGATTAATTAGTCATACATTATAAAAATGACAAAAAATTATTAGAATTATCAGCCATACTTTGAGATTTTTATAAATTATGTTGGTTGAAAAAAATCTTATATTTTTGAAAACATTTTTGAAATTGTCTCTATATCCCTTATATATTTTTGGTTAACACAAAGAGCTAGGTAAATGAAATTGTTTTTTTTTGCACCAAGTATATCAATATGTATTAAATTTTGTAATGTTGCATATTTTTATTACGTTTAGAACGTTATTTGATTAATGTTTAATTCTTAATTTAAAGACTATTTTTAAATGTTTGATCTGATAGTCTTTTTTCCGGACTATATATTTACATTGCGATTTTCAAGATAGAAATACTTTTTGCCAGATTTTCAATACTATCTATTAATTTCCATTGTTCTTCTACGACTTTCCAGAGTCTAATAATCCTGGTGGAAATATGTTTAGAATAACTCTTTCACCACATGAAAGGAACAATAATCTACAGGTGAAAAGTCAGGGAATATTTGCAATAATATGTTGAGAATGTGTATATTCTAATCCTATATCAATAGTAATTTTTTCAACGAATACAATGATAATTTTCAAAATATGGCTTGTACACATTATACTTTAAAAAAGGAAGTCCTGATGAAGTTTTACTCTTGGAAAATCAGTAAGATTTCTCTTCATTGCATCCTGGGTTTATTTTATTGTTTAATTTCATTCAATTAATTTTAATTTCCCAATATTTGCTAAAATAAGAATTGTACAACCTCCCTAACTGAAATTATATTGTATAATATTTTCTTTTCAATTTTAATATTAAAAGGACATAATATTTGTGGCAGTTATTTAACTAAACATATGGCTCATTAGCAATGCACTTCCTTTTATTTTCTGTTGAACAGCTTTTATTCAATGTTCTATAAAATGTTTAGCGTTGCGCTATATACCTCGGCAAGCACTAGTGAACACTATGATTTTACTAGATTCTTAATTTGTAAATATTCTTCTGATCAATATTTTTATAGATGTTTTTAAAGACTTTGCAACTGGTTTCCCTTTTCTCTTGTTACAAAATGATTTCATTTTACAAATAATTTCAACGCACCTTTTTTAGTTATTCATTCATGTGAATCTGCTTTCCACTGCAGAAGTAATGATTATCGCCTATTTCTTTTCCTTTTAATAACACTACTTATTTGCAATAAGAAATTTTAATATATATTTCCAAGGTTTTTGAAATAAAATAGGAATTAATAAAAAAAAGAAATAAATTAAATAATGGGAATTGTAGTTACAAATATTATTTCATGTATAAAACATTTGACATAAATTAGAAACTGTAGTTATTTATATGAAATTCGCTAAATTTGCACTTTTAATTCTATAGTTACTCATCCCACGATTTTAACGGGTTGAAAATCAATCTATTTTTTATTGCATCCCGGTTTTTTTCGCACTTTGTTATGTTTATTATATATCATATTATCAACTTCTAACATATATTATCAGTTCGGCCCGTAGGAAAAAATATTTGAACTTATTTGCAAAAAACGCATTTAAATAGTGATTTTAAAAAGATATGTAGTCGGAAGATTAATTTCTAATACGTAATGAAAATGACAAATAAATTGTTAGAATTATCAGCAAACTCCTACTTTGAGATTTGTATAAATTATGTAGGTTAAAAAATCCTTATATTTTTGAAAACATTTTTTAAATTGTCTCTATATCCCGTATATATTTTTGGTTAACACAAAGAGCTAGGTAAATGAAATTGTATATGCTTTTTTTGCACCAAGTATATCAATATGTATTAAATTTTGTAATGTTG
>JAOUZG010015359.1:958558-970221 GCA_026289955.1 Argiope argentata | reverse complement strand
TTTTTTAGTAATTTATAGTAATTTAATATTTTTTAGTAATTTATAGTAATTTAATATTTTTTAGTAATTTATAGTAATTTAATATTTTTTAGTAATTTATAGTAATTTAATATTTTTAGTAATTTATAGTAATTTAATATTTTTTAGTAATTTATAGTAATTTAATATTTTTTAGTAATTTAATATTGATCTGAAAATACTTTTGAAGGGAAATGGGTAGATGGTTCTCACTTATGGTGTATAAATAATTTGTTCTAGCTAAATATTGAAAATAATTCGACATATGGATGTATAGAGTATTTGATGATAATTTTTATCTTATTACTGAATTGCGATATGTCTTATCAATTAATCGAACATCTGAATAGATGGGATAAATGGTTTTACTCTCATTAATCACGACTTGAGTTTGCGACCTTTAATTTTAAGGCAAGAATATTAATCGTTTTATTTTTTGAATTTAGACTTTCGTACTGTGATAGTTAGTACAGCCATCAGTGGATATGAATTTTTAATCCTTAAATATTATTTAAAGATGTTTAAAATTTTGATAAGTACTTGTATTTTAAAATTAGCGTCTTAAAAATAGTTCTTGACATAAATATTATGCTTTCATTGCGATATAATTTCACCATCAGAGCCATCTTTGTTGGTTATAGTAAGTCGTATATGGCTGAAATAAATTGAAACAAATATTAAACAAAACCAAATGCCAATTCATTTGAAGTGTATAGTAAATGGTCATTTCAATACCTTTACTTACATGTTAAGTGAAATATCATTTTTTGCAGGTATTACTATGAGGTTTGTTTTTCTTTAGCATTAACTTGTTCAAAAACATTTTGCGGACTTATTTGACTTTTTATGGAATATTTGTTCTGTCAAAAATAAACCGTTATTTAGACATTTAATTATTTTTTTATTTTCACGTAATAAAGTGTATCTACAGATAAGCCTTCTAGTAAAGGCACAAGGAGATTACTCTTATAATTGTATTTTGTTTCATAATTAGTCCAATACTCATTAAGCCCATATTAAGTTACCTGCCAAAGCATGACCAGTACAAAACCGATAGTCCCATTACAACAGAAAAATAGGTGGGTACGTATTGTAAGCTTTTATAACCTCAAAAGCGGATTTGCCAAAATTTATTTAAAACGAAAACAAGCATTTTTTATTGCTTAAAATTTACTTGATATTAAATATTAAAGTGGTACAGTTTGTTACAAAATTAGGGAGTGGGAAATGTAGGAAATATATACCAATGCAATTTCAAATTTAAAGTGCAGTTTCAATTAATATAGTTAGAGAATTACTTTTAAAAACTTGGACAAATTGTATTTACTTGAATGAATCGCTGAAACTATTCTAAAGGATTTATTAATTTGTAATGTTCTTTAATGCTAAAGATTTTTTAAAAATTAAATTGCACTTTGCGATAAATAACGTAATAGATGGTTATAATAAATACTCTAATTTGTGTATTTATGTAAATTAATACTTTTTGGACTATAAAAAATTCCACTTAGCCTTAAACTTTATTGCATTTTATTCTAAATCTGTTATAGTTATCGAATCTTAACTGAATTCTGAATTTGTTTCTGCTTTATGGCTATTTTTGCTTAAAAGTTCAGAAAATATTTAATTCCCCATATTTTCTAAATTATTTCTTTGTTAGAACAGCCGATCTAGAATTAAGTATCTATTTTCGAATTGGAAATGGATCTATTTTACATGACATGTAAAAATTTATAAAACAATCTTAAATTTGAATATACAATTGTCGTAATATTTAAGAAACGTATAAATATATTAAAATATAAATATTTTAACAAAGGAAATTTCTAAGATTATGTAGATATTTAAGTTTTTCATTTTATTTTTAAATAATTTTTAGATAATATTAAAATCTTATATTCTTCAAATAATCCTATATACTGTACTTCAGAAATTTAAAAATTAGTTTTGTGTAGTGTGTAAAAAAAATATAAAACTTTAGCTATCGTATATAAATTTTAAGTTTAGTTATCGTATATAAATGGATTTATTCTATTCGTAAATTATTGCATACGTAATTCATTCTACCGATTTATCAAATTCGTGAAGTAATTTATATCCTTTTGAGATTCTATAAGAATGTTCATTTTCTATTGAGAATTTTTTATTGCACATATAAGGGTTATCGTTTGGTAATGAAACTTAGAACTTTAGAATTATCCTTATTAAATGTGATCAATATTATCCGAAGTCAACAGTTTAAATCAGTTTTCGGTTTAGATTGATCAAAATAGCTAATATTTAGTAAGTAAAAAAACCCAGAATCGTTTCCAAAAATACTGCACCATCAATAGATGTGTTCCAATCGGTTTTCTATCAATTTCGAACACAAATACATTATCAGCATTTACATCGGATTTGTCAGGTAATGATTCCCAAGTGTTAGCAATTTCGATAACTACTAGGTATTTGCTTTCGGACACACTGACCTCCATACTGTATTATGAATATTATTGACTCACCTCTGGAATTTCCTAAGCATGCTGCTACCATTGCGAATTGTTACTTCAGATTTCATTAAAATAATTATGAATCGGGAGAAGTTGACCTATTTGATTCTTATCAATTTGTATAGAAAGTGAAAATGACCAATCTTTAATGCAACTGATATTTATAGCCAATATTTAGTATTCTTCTAAACATAAACAATAATTTTTAGATAATTTAATCTAGTTATCCACTTATTTTAGTCATTAAATTGTGTGAGAATATGTTTTGGTTAAGAATTTATGTTGTCTCCAAAATTTAAAAGGAAAAAATATTTTACCTATTTTTATCCGTATTGCATTATTATGTAGGCTTCTTTGACAGCAGATGCGTTTTCAAAAGATTGACCTGCTTTTACTAGTATTACTTTATTACGTTTTTTTACAGCAGATGCGTTTTCAAAAGTCTGACGAAGAACTAGGACTTCATAGTTATTTTATCTGAAAATCGGTCGTGTTCCCAAACTTTGTCAACTGGAAAAATGAAAAATTTATTTAAAAAAAACTATCATTATATATACACGATAAAGATTCAAAACTGTTTAAATTGGTTAATGGATTTAAGATAAATGACTTAAAATAATAATATCGCATGGTAAATTGAAATTTACAGTGAAAGACCTCATTTTCTCTTATCTTTATATTTAGACTCGTGGTCCGAGTACTTTCCAAAAATTACGCCATACAAACACAACATTCAAACAAAGTGCTACTTTGTTACAATGTTTAAATGGTTCAGTAAATGCGTTTCGCGTTTTATTTGCAATCCCAATTATGCGTGTAACCTTACAAACCTGATTGTTGGAGTCAAATATTTACTCTTTCAGTTAATTGTATTGTCAACAATTTGCGTTGGAATAAATGTGTAATCTAAAGTCCACACAATTATTTTAGGTTTAATCAAGATGCTACAAAATGATTTTCTGAGTTTGATACAATATCATATGAAAGTTATATTTTCAGAATAAAAAAAAGTAACCTATGTCATGAAGTTTTTTGTATTTGTAAACAATTCAAAGATCTTCCATTTATACAAATATTCCCCTTTAACCTTTAGGCTGCGGGAACCCAAACTCGGAAAAGTTCCTTTGAATGCGGGCATTCAGTGAAGAAAGATAACAGATGCTTTCCCCCTTTTTAGCACTTCAATTTCGAGCTCCCGTAGTGTTAATTGGTCATCTGTCCTCTCCGTTTTAACCAGGTTGCTTTTTTGCGGTTTTACTGCTACTGCCTCCCCAGAAATAGCTTTTTATCGGAATTTTCTTTCTTCTTTTGAAACATTTGTTTACTAATTTCCACATGAAATAGTAATGAATTAAATTTTATGATATTAAATAACCTGTAAATAGGATAACTGCAGTACAGTTATTTAGCACATTAAACAAATTGTTGTCAATTTTCCAATCATTTTTGTGCTTAAATAAATTTCTCAAGCCTCACTGAAGCTGCCAGTTTAATTCCTATAAAGCTTGAGCACATCATTATGAATTTTAATTTGTTTTTTCTTCTAACTCATTTATCTTTATTAAATGTAATGATTTATAAATCGTGTAAAAATATCGTACTTGATTTTTTTAAAAATATATTTATTTCTTTGCACAAAACACGGATAACAATTCTTGGTCATTTTGTAAATTAAATGCATCTGTAAAACAGCAGTTGATTATCTGCTATTTTGAAGATTTGAATTTTTTAATATTAATTTATTGAAATAAAATCGAATACAATTTTTCTTCCAAACATATTTCGATCGGTTTTTAATATAAATCACTATTAATGTTTATTTGTTCTATTATCGATTCTTATAATTTATAGTGTTTTTTTCCTCGAGAATTTCAATTACTCATAGCATTGTAATAGTTCTGAAAAGTACGCTCTATTTTCTAAACAATTAATAACCGATTTATAACGAAATTTTTTTTTCTACATAAAAATTTATTAATTTGTAGGTAATCGTCTGATTAAAAGCGATTAATTTAAACAAAGTAAGATTATGTATGTTTTATTCAGAATTTGATGCATAAGATTTCATTGCTGTAAAATTATATTCAGAAATAGTTATCAAAAAAAACTTTAAATTTTTTTAATAAATAAAGCTAGCATTCTAATTGATCAGAATTTGTCATTAATTACAAATAATTTTGCAAGCACATTATTTAGATTATCTTTCAGAAATGCTTCAAATTAAATCTAGAATTCCTGCCTTTTTTATGTAATCACTTTATTTTGTTTCAGTACAAATATTTCTGGAAAATTTTAAATGTCTAGTAACTTTTCAATGAATTAAAATGAAGGAATAAAGATTTTAATATTTCTCTTCTGATTTTGGAATGCCTAAAAAGCTCTTAATTATTATTTTTGATAGATTTTGAGGTCCTCTTCCAATACTTTAAAACTAGAATTATAAATTTTAATGAATGTTTAATTATAGATAATAAAAGCAGCCGTTTTCATAAATCATGAAAAATAATGATGAAACTCACAGCTTGCTTAAAAATCAAAACTTAAATTTATTTTTAGTAGGAATATATCGTTCAAACATTAAATTTTAAAGCTAAGAAATTGTAAGTTGTCATTTTTTTTTTAAATTGCGTTAAAACTGTACGATTATGACTGGGAAGTATATATGCTCGAGGTTTCAGTCATAGAGGAGGAAGCAGGCTTGAAGACAAAACAGTGTTTTGTCACTTTTCAATGTAAAATATAATGAAAGGGCGAAAAAAAAATCCAAGGATCAATTTAGTTTTCCTGCACTGTGACGAATTGGGATCAAAGATGTAACAATTTATCTAGAACGCCAATAATCTTCACTAAACCATTGTATCAAAATGAAATTTCAAGTAATGATTCAAAAATTTGTCATTCGAATAAAATTATAAACGCATATTGTTACAAAATTATAAAATTTTATTAAGTAAAATAATTAACAATTTAAAATGTTAAAAAAATTAAGCAATGGATGAAAAGAATAATAGTTTCAATCGACTACTATTAATAAATGAAATTATGCAAACTCATTCGAGAGCTCTTAGGAGTGTTACTTAAGAAAATGTCGCCAAAGCAGGGTTCACAAAACGCACTGGCGCCAACAGTGATTATAACTACAAATGGACGAAATCTCTTGACCCAAAGTGGGTAAAGCACAAAAGGGAAGGGAGTTTTATGAGGCAATTACGGTCCGTCGGGAAGTTCAAGTGGGGAATGGAAATTCAAACTCGTTGCTGGTACAACAGTTGTACCACCCGGTAAGGAAAGGTAAAAAAAAAATCTTGGTACAACTGTTGTACCGCCCGTAAGCTAGAGGTTAAATTTGTAACATAGACAGATGGTGAGACTAAAGGGGTTAAAGGGACGGATACGGTTATCATAATTCAGCAATAAAATGTTGGAACATATTTTTCCTTATTTAAATAATGCTTTGGAATTATGTAATATGTTTACTTTAAAAAATGAATGATTAGCTTTTTTTATATATTAAGGCAATTTCCAATTTTATGCCTCTTGTTTATAAAGAAATCTGATTCCTGCATCAAATTACTGAATTTTTAGTATTTGAATCTTATTAAATGAAAGTAAACGAGATAAAATGCAAAAATCCATTAACACTCGAATATCTCAAGCGCCATAGGACTATGCTTTGGTGGTAAGAATAGGCTTAAGACCCGGAGGGTTTCGTGTTCGATGCCCGATTATACCGAAAAACCATCGTGTAAGCGGGGAGTAAGCGTGGTGGAAGTTAAATCAATTGGGGTAAAATGTCTGCCTACTGGTGTGTCATGGTGAAGTGAAAAGTCGGAACAATCTACCACACCCAAAAAGAGTTTAGGGGCCAGGAATTAAAATCCGACAACACTTCAGAGGCCCACCAAGTCAATCCCCTTGCAAGGCAGCACACGGAATCCATCAAGGATCGGGCGAGCGGCACCGGGCAACAATTGTGACACCGGAAACCCGTGTGGGTTTATTCAAAGTCCTCTTAGAACAATCATTACCGGAACAGTAGCAGTATTTATTTACAATGGCGTATACGACATCCCCCAACTGACAATAGTGAGATGTATGTTTATTATCACAGTTCATCGCACAAAATTCAATTGTTTAATTTTTAACATTTGCTCAACACTTTGATTTGACACTTTTCATTCTCAACAGAGGAGAGTGATATATACAGGGTGTCCGAGAAGTCTTTGACACATTTCAAAAATTCGGTAAAAAAATAATAAACGAGATAGAAAGAAAAATTAAATTACATTTATTACCTCATATAGTGAAGTTTTTTTTAATTCGAAACTGGCCGGTAGATTGCGGTACTGAAACGTTAGAAAGAGTTATTTAGAAAATGGCTTCTCCAAGTGAGCGCGCGTTTTGTGTTATGGGGTTTTTCGAATCGAAATCTGTTCAACGTAATTTCCGTGCGAAATATGGAAAAGACCCTTCATCGCGTAACAGCATTATTTCATCGGAAAATAAGTTTTTGGAAACTGGGAGTGTCCTGGGTCGACACAGAAGTGTCGTCGATAGAATTCATCAGCCATTTGCTCGTAGCCCCCGAAAATCAGGGGCCCACATCGAGGTGTATTGATACGTTAAAAAAAACTTCACTATAATAGGTAATAAATGTAATTTAATTTTACTTTCTATATCGTTTATTTTTTTTACCGAATTTTTGAAATGTGTCAGACATCTCGGACACCCTGTATTTTCTAATATCAACACAATTATTTATGCAAAATTGATTTCTTTATAAGCATAGAGTTGTAAAATTTAAATTGATATCTGATTTTTTTAAAGATTTTTTTAATCAAAGGTAATTATGGGGTAGTATGGGTAGATTTATGAAGAATAAATTTGCCTTCCTAAAATTTTATTTTAAAATAACTTTTTCAGAGATTATAAATTAATACATGAAGAGATATTTCAAAAGACATTGTATGAATAAAAATACTTTTTTCGTCCTAAATGCCTGACTTTCAGCAAGCGATATATTCAGCAATATATTCAGTTTTTAACTCTTTTAAAAAGAGTTGCGTTGATTTAGAAAAGCAAATATTTTTTCAAAGAATTTCACATTTACAAAGAAACAATCAAATCAAAGATAAACATGAAAAACCTCTAAGCAATATTTCCTGAAATAAAAGACGAAAATATACATTATATTTAGAGAGCACTAATGCTTATGGTCTTTTGGTTTTTTGGTTTAAGCAATTTGCTGATTTTTTTATAAAATTTTTTGGAAATAATTTACCTGTTATTGTGCAATTTTAACTTTGTGAAAGTAATTTTAACTCCAAAGCTTAATATATTTTAGACGTTTGTTTTATGTTTTATTGGTTTGAATAATTTTCAATAATCCTGTTACAATTTAAAAAAAGTTTTTAATTGTGTGATACAAATTTATCTCCAAAATTTTAATAATTTGTATCGCGTTGGCGTTATGTGCAGTGTGTTGTAATTATTGACAGCTGTATTTTGATTTTAATTAAAAGTTTAAAAATTATGTGTATAATATTGTTGTAGCTATCTCATTCCGGATAAAGAAATAAAATAGACTAAATTTTATAGAAATACAGACTTGAATTTCAGCTTTGCTTTATTTCAGGTAAACACGGTGAATTGTTTTTAGGTTAGTTGTGTACATTTTAAGCGTAAAATGTCGCTGGTAAAAGTTAGTTTTATATAACAGTGGCGCCATTATAATCTTCGTACATTGTGAAAAAAATGCCAGCGCCATGGAAATCAAGAGGTTTCGTTAGAAATGCTTAAATATGTGATGCCATTTAACACTATTCTGTTCTGTATAGAACTAGCAGCCTTTGACGACCAGTTGGTTAGCCAGTATTAATACTCGCTTAAATTTTTAATGCAAATTATTACGTAATTTAATTTTTTAATTGCGTCTACAGAAAAATAGTTCTAAGCTTCAAATATAATAATCATATAATTTACTCATATTATGATGAATTATTTTAGCTGTTTTGTTCGTTTTTCTATGCATAAACCTGGCTTTTCCCTTAAACTTTTAACTTTGAGGTGAAAATGATTAACTGCAGCTAATAAGTTTTTTCTTACTAAGAATAAACATTTATATATATATATATATATATATATATTAAAATAATGAAAACAGAGTCGTTCGGTTATGAAATCTTACGTGCTTTAATACTGGGTTTACGGACGTTTCTTATAGACCTAGATTTACGAACACGCGTCAATTTGACGCATGAGCGAATACTCCTCAAAAATACCGACTATGTTTCATAAAAAAACCATTTCCTCTTCTAGATATATTCAGATGATCAAGAAGGGATTTTTGTCAAAATAGTATAATATTTAGGTTCACAATAATAATAATTCACAAATTATTCTAGTATTTTATTTTTAAATACTCGAACTAAGAACCTTCAAACTCTCTTCGCACTCTGACATCAATTGATATTCTCCCTTTGTTTTTTATATTTTTGCTTAGTGGCAACAGTTGTTTATCGCTTGTTTCATTTGAGATCACAATATCGGATATCGGATCGGAGTATTGTCGGTACATTCCTATTTATTATTGATGTGATGTTTGCAAGTTTACTCAAATTTTTGTCTAAATTACATAGCGACAAATTGACGCATATCCGTAGAGATAGATATAGCACAAAGGGAATTACAATGATTCGACGCTTTTGAAGAAAATAGACCAATATATATTCACCTCGATCAATGATTAAAAATCATTACAAGAGATAAAATAAAAAAGCAAACCGGCATTGTAACTTTCTTTATAAAATTCGAAAGGCGGCAAAATGACGCGTTCCGTAAACCTAGTGTGAAAGAATAATTTCATAAAGTATAATACCCCGAAGAATAAAGCAACGAAAATAAGCTTCATTGTAAAATTTAGTTTTAGTTTCAAAATAATTTAGATGAAGCCGATATAATGTTTTGTTTCTATTTAAAAATATATTCAAAAAGTTATGAAGTTTAAATTTTAGACAACACTTTGGCGTAGTGAAATTTATGAAATTGGAATATTGCAATTTTAGAACGGTCAACGTTTTCTTAATCTAATTGTAAATCAATCTTGAGAAAAGCTGAAAGATGACTGACATATTTTGATGACGAACAACTTAGTAATCAAAAATTGTTTTTGTTTAATAGTGATATACAAATGCTCATAAACCAGTTAGTTGAAATTGAGTACAACTCTTTTTATTTAAACCATTACTATTTAAAAAATTTTTTAATATGATTTACTGGACATAAGATCCAAACAAAATTTAAAAATTCGTGATTGATCAGAGCATTTAGTAACTCAAATTATATAAAATATAATTATTTAATTTGGAACATTTTCTGTGAGATGTTTGCGTATTATAAAAAGTTTACAAAATAGCTATTGAGCTCTGTTTATAGAGGATATTCTGTATAAATTAAAGCACATTTGCTTAAAAAAAATTAATTCTTTGACGAATTATAAGTACAGTAAACGATAAAAAAATTCTTGCATTATTTTTAAGAAATATTTTAATACTTAATTTTATATAAATCATTCAAAAATTTCATTTTTTTCAACTTAATTATTTTATAAAATATTCGTAGTGAATGGGAACACGGCGATAAAAGTCACTTCTTTGCCATGTTCTTGCATATTCAAATTTATTTTTTAACTCTTGCGAAATAAATTGTTGAAAATTGTGATTAACATGTTATTTCTTAAATGGGTTATAAATAGAAATTTAATTTATAAATAAAAATATTGGCACAATTAAAAAGAATTTTATGAATTTGTGATATAATATTTTACTGAGATACTCTTTCTCCTTCAATAAATTCCTAAAATATTAAGTTTCATCTAATTTTAATTAATATTCCAATTAAAGAATCAAGAATATAATGGCTTGGAGCACAAATAGTCTTCCAATGCGTGCACGTGACGGATTTCTGAGCTAAAAGTCAGATGGTCTGCAGAGTGCGCTTGCGCACATCAAAACCTACATGCCTCCAAAATGTATTATTAATCAAGAAGTTAAATAAAACTATACAATTTTACTAGATTTCTAAAAAGAAAAAAATATCAGTGCGATATTTAAAAAAAAATTTAGAACTGTGTCAGTAGTAAAAAAACGTTATATAATCTTAAATTTTTAAGAATAATTTTAAAAAGGAATATAGTGAAATATTGATAACTAACCGATTTCAAATGAAATACCTCCTAGCACAAAGGGAGTCATTATTTAACGATAAATATGGTAACATTTTTAAAAATATTAGACAAATATATTGAAAATTCATAACTATACGATTCTTTTAGAGCGCTAGAAGTAATAAAGTATTCCGGCCCAATGGAAGTCCTAATTTAAAATAAAATGTGTAAATATATCTAATAGAAATAAATTGAAACTTAAATTCATAACTGACCAATTTCTATGGAATACTGTAAGAAATGAAAATAAAATAAACCGGCCCTACGGAAGTCTTTATTTAACTTTAAACTTTTAAATAAATCCGATAAAAATACATTGAATACTGAAAAAATATATCGAATGCTTATAACTATCTGATTTCCATATAAGGTTAAAAGAAATAATATATATGCCTTATGGAGGTCCTAAGGTAACACTAAATTTTTAAATATATCTGATAGAAATGAATTAAATATTCATAGCGAATTTACGTAGGAAGCTCAAAGAAATAAACAAAATATATTTCGGCTATGTAGAAGTCCTAATGTAACATAAACTTTTAGATATACCTGATAGAAATATATTGAATATTCATAACTAATTCCCATAGAGAGCTGGAAGAAATTAAAAAAATTATTCCAGCCCTATGGATACCCTGTTGTAATAATAAACTTGTAAATATATCTGATAGAAATATATTGAATATTCCTAACTAATTTCCATAGAATGCTGGAAGAAAAAAAAATATTCCAGCCCTATGGATACCCTGTTGTAATAATAAACTTGTAAATATATCTGATAGAAATAAATTGAATATTCATAACTAATCTCCAAAGAATGCTGGAAGAAATAAAAAAAAATTATTCCAGCCCTATGGATACCCTGTTGTAATAATAAACTTGTAAATATATCTGATAGAAATAAATTGAATATTCATAACTAATATCCATAG
>JAOUZG010015359.1:905775-928558 GCA_026289955.1 Argiope argentata | reverse complement strand
CCATAGAATGCTGGAAGAAATAAAAAATATTCCAGCCCTATGGATACCCTGTTGTAATAATAAACTTGTAAATATATGTAATAGAAATATATTGAATATTCATAACTAATTCCCATAGAATGGGGGAAGAAATAAAAAATATTCCAGCCCTATGGATACAATGTTGTAATAATAAACTTGTAAATATATCTGATAGAAATAATATCTCCATAGAATGCTGGAAGAAATTAAAAAAAAACATTCCAGCCCTATGGAAGCCCTGTTGTAACATTAAACTTCTAAAAATATCTGATAGAAATATATTGAAGATTGATAATAATCAGATTTCTATAGAAAGTTGGAAGAAATGAAAAAAAAAACACATTTGATAGCAGGGAAGTCCTAATGTAATGATGAATGGTATATAGAAATATTTCGTATATTGATATAACTTCGTTTATTGTATATTGATATAACTTCGTTTATTGTATATTGATATAACTGTTGCCTATTTATTTATTATTCTTAATCTTCCCTATTTTTTCCATATATATGGTTGAAAAATATATAGATTTTTTATTATCTTTATGGAAATTTTTAGAATACGATATTCATAAATATTTGATTTCCTTAGACTACTTGGCGAATTAAAATTCTTAACTCCGTGTAAGACTTATTACTTAAAATATTATTAGTAAAAATTATTTAAAATATTGAAATCTTTAATTTTACTGAGTTCGAATTCATCTATCGAAAATAGTAAAGTACGTATTAGCTGTACTCGTTTTTCTTAATGTTAAACATGGTTCGATTGTTGATATGTTTTACTTTTGCCAATGCATTGCTTCCTGGGAAACTGTTTATCAAATGTTATATTTGAATTTTAACTGTTCAGTTCGGCGTTATTAATGTTTCCAAATCTCTTTTGTTTGATTTGAATTTATATGGACGTAAATGTATTTAAGTCAATTTCGTTTTTTTTGAAACTATTAAGTGGTTTTCGTGTGGTTGTTATCCGCAAAACCACCTGCAGGAGTTATAATTGGCTAGGTATATATTTGGCATATGTATCTTACACTTCTTATCCTCAGCCTCAGATGTACTTTGAAGATGATGTATAAAGGATGCGCATTTCCAACATTTGATTAAATTAAATAAGATTCCAGAATTTTTTTTTTTTTTCATTTCCTCAAACATATTTCTATAACATCTAGAATCATATAAATTATACATAACATTTGAATTCTATAACTTGTTTGTAAAAAGATTATAAATTAGCCTCATATATTTTAATAGAAAAATCAATACCTTTTGCTGCTAAAATAATAAATCCTGTTGATTATTCTTTATTTGTAATTAAAATATTTTTTACAGCACAATAAATTTATGAAACAGAATATTGAGTCAAACCTTTCTTATGGATTTCAAACTTTTGATTAAATTAGATTCCATGAAAATTAATTTTTATTGAATATAATATATAAAAATGAATTTTTGCTCGCATTTTATGCATTGCCACACCATTCAAATGATTCTGATAAAACCTAGCCAGCGTATTGCTTGTATTTGTGTGCAGGCTATATGCATGGTTTAAAAATGATATCAAAGGTATGAAAAAATAAAATAAATATTTTTTATTTTTATACCTTTCAATTTCAATGAATTGTCTATAAAAAAATAGCCTTCTATCATTTCAACTTAAATAAAATGCTATTTTAAGCTTTCAAAAAAGTACTCATAATTAGCTAGCACTCATTGTAAAGTTCAGTGTGTGTGTGTGTGCGTATTCTACAGATCAGATCTCTTCAAATATAACTTTCGATTTTGACCTTTATTACACCTCGGAAATGGGCTATTTTTAAAATTTTTAATTAGAATTTTAGTTACAAATTAATCTATTTCTGTTTTTTCGCGGTGACATCGAAAAGTATTCCCTTAATTTTTTTTCCATCAAACTAAAGCTTAAAATGTTTAAACACATAAATCAAGTGTTTCTTTTTAATGAATTTTTAAAAATTATTTTAATCATATTTTTCAACAATTTATACCCCACAAAATAAAAATAAAATTTAACTTGTAAGAGTATGTTCCCTGTAAATTGAGAAATATCTTTCATAAAAATATTAAACGTTGCATTGATAAAAACTCAAATTTTTAAAAAATTACCTTTCGGGTAATTAAATTATGAAAAGTGTAATATTCCACATGCATCTCTTTGAAATGAAATATAAAAAGCTTTTCTAAAAAATAAATGTAAAAGACTTTTATGATCTTCTGCAGTTTATACATTATTAAATTTAATGAATCATCTTTATTTAAGGTAAATATGATTTAAAATGTATTTCTTTTAATTCGGAGCCAAATGTCTGGTTTCTAAACCTTTAATAATTTAAATATGTGTGCTTTAATGGTAACCGGATTCGATCAGCATCTTGAACTAAACAACCTTCGTACGCAACTTCGTACAATTGTTGTGGCGCCCTCTATTGACAACAAAAGTCACGAGGCACATTAAATACAACAGTGAGCATTTCTAGCAACTCTCACATATACTCTCTATAAGCTTGGTGTAATTGTATAGTTCTTCTAACCATTGATTTACAGGTGGGACTCTACGGTACACGGGCAATTGCTTTTGTATTGTAGTTCTGTGGGGTTGACTCTACGGTACTCGGGCAATTGCTTTTGTATTGTAGTTCTGTTACTCGACTAAAATCCCTCAGATTGCGAGTCCGGGCGTAGGGCTTTCCGCGTCTGCTGTAATTTTATAAGTTTTTGTAGTATATTTATAGACCAAAATAACATTTTATTATTCAAGTCATTGAATATGAAAAAAAAAAAAAAAAAAAAAAAAAAAATAAAAACTAAATTTTTTTATGAATCACTTTTTCTTAGAATAATTCTCAAACTATTGAATAAATTCTGAAAAATATTCCGTGTTGCATTTTAGAATTAAGTGTAGAATGATTTTACTTTCACGTACACATATTTGAAAAAAAAAGCATAGTTTTA
Organism: Argiope argentata; assembly: GCA_026289955.1. NCBI lineage: Eukaryota > Metazoa > Arthropoda > Arachnida > Araneae > Araneidae > Argiope > Argiope argentata. Next base: position 925,567 of record JAOUZG010015359.1, on the reverse strand, counting down.
ATATTAAGTGTTTTTATATTAATTACAGCAAAAGTGTTTACAGAAGTGTTTTATATTAAGTGAAGTTTAATCATTTCCACTTTGTTTTCAAGTTGAAATTTTTACGGGAGCCGACAGAAAATTAGATATATATATATACAGTATTTTGACTTCGGGATTTTATAATAGTATGAGTGAATTATATGACTTTCGAAATTTCATTCATAAAAATATTTTGATGAAGCTATCAAAATATAAAAGATAGAAAACATTTTTATGACAAATAATATATTGATATTATCATAGGTATATAAAATATTTTAATGAGCATTAAGTTTAGTGAACCAGCTGGTGGTCAAAAATGGCTAGTGGAATATAATATTGATAAGTATTTAATTTTCTTTAGAAAGCAGGAAGAAATAAAAAATGCCCCCTTGAAAAATCTGATGTAACGTTATTTTTGAATCAATTTTTAAATGTATTTTATTTAATTCTATATAATATAACATTGATATCTATGTGAACAAAGAAGGCTGGGAGAAAATCTGTTTTAACTTGTAATAAATTCTTAGTTAGAAAAACGCTAAATGTTTTTTTATTCATTATAATTAAAATATTTTGTCGAGTGTAGGTTTGTAGCGACTATACGCAATTTTCATAGAATGTTGGCATAAATAAAAATAAATCTCTATAAAACAAATTACTAATAAATATTGTTTAATGTAAAAAACACCAAAAAGAAAATATGATGAATCCGGGCTAAAGACCTTTTCAATGACGGGTTTAACTTTTATTTAAAAAACTAACCCATCAGCAGCCGAAAATCCCGGGAAATTTAGATTTTTGGAGATAAATTAATGTCATAAAATTAAAAATAAATTGCACAATAACAATTTTTAAAAATAGTGTCGCAGCAAAATGCTCAAAACCAAACAGAAGGTCCATAAAACAGAAAACCAAAATCCTCAAAATATTTATGAAAGTTTTGCAGATAAAATTAGTATCAAAGTAAAAAAATCACACAATAACAGGCAAAATTATTTCCAAAATTTTAACATCTAAATAGGATAATTGAAATTTCTCAAAACCAAACTTCAAAAAGATTGTAAGACATAAAATATGAAAGAAAGGCGCCATCAATTGAAAGTACAATTCCAAAAAATGCTGTGATGAGAGTCAACCTAATAGTGCAATTGTATCTCTTTGAACTAAAGTTAATTTTACCACGTTTGCAGCTATATACGCCTACCACGTTCGGCCATAATGCATAGTCAATATAAGAAATAAATCATGCGTCATCTACTAAGTTAAAATTCAAAGTCTATAAACTCGAAGATTTGTTTTTGAAAAGATTAGAAAATAGATAAATTTTTTTCTTATTAAAACGTATATCGCATAGGTTTTTCGGCGGTTCATTAGTAATTAAGTTTTTAATGAGATTGCTTGCTTATTCAATATAAGAAATTCTATTACATTTTTTTAACCCTGTTAAATTGTGATAATTCAATTTTTAGAGTTCAAATTAGAATGGTAATTACTAAGTTTGCTTATTTTAAAGTTAAATTCATTACTTTTATAATAAATACCTATTAAAGTTTTCCATTCGATATTTCTATATTTAAATTCCAAATAGTTCGATTTAAGTTGGCTTTCGTTTGTTGTGGTTAAAACTAAATATTTTGAATAACAACTAATAAGAACTTCAGTATAATCCAAGTTTAAAAAAAAATAAGTCATCAATGTATTTCCAACAGTTTATTAAATTGTTTAATCATTTCTCTTAATGTAGAAAAATATTGGGTAAAGGATTTGAAAAAACTGTTCCAATTGGAATTTCATTTAAAAAAATAATTCCATTTAAATCGTAATTTTTTTAAATATTAAATTTACATAATTCTTGCCACTTACTTTTTGTAATGATATATCAAAATTTCCGCCATATCATGAGGTAAATTAGAATACAAATTTTCAAAATCATAAGTATTATGTTTACAAATATTGTTATCTTTTAGAAAATTCAAAACATTCTTGTTACTATTGATTATAAAGTTATCCTCATTTTTAATTTTATTTAGAATAATTTTCAAATATTTTTAAAAAAAATTCCAGTATAGTAATTGTAGCTGCCGGTGATACAAGTTACAAATCTAAATTTAATTATTATTTTATGGAACTTGATAGTTGAGAGCAAATAAGGATAGTTTAAAGAGCAAGTCTTCCTTTTTTTTAAACGAATGTTGATTTTCCTAATTTATTTTTCCCGGTACTATTTATATTATAAGTTGAATTAGTTATATTCATTAATAGTTCTTCATAATAATTACAAATTAATCAAATGTTTAGCTGATTTAACTATTACAGTAATAATAAACCTCTTTTAAATATTATTTCTTTTTTTATGATTTGTTAATGTAAATTCCTCATGTTTAGTTCTGACATTATCTGTAATAAACGTTGTCTTAATTTCCTCTAAAATCGTCACTTTCCTTTCTCCGAAACCTTCTGAAGGAAAAGGGTATTTTCTAGCTAATTTAGAAATAAAAATATCCAAATCTGGTCCAATAGAAATTAGAATTTTTTTAATATTTACTTTTTCTCTGAATCTAAATTTTATCTCCCTTTCCATTATATCTCAAAGCGTTAGAATCAATAATTTTCAAATTCCCTGTTATAATGTGTTCTTTGCCAGTATCTATGCAATCTTTTTAAATTTCTTTGTCACAATTACAATCTGTTTTATTTTTAGTTTTTACTATAGTAATTATGGTTTCAAATTCGCTTTCTTAAAATTTCTGAATAACTAATTACTATTGAAACAGTTGCATTATTCGTTAAAGGAATTTTTTTTGCTTTGTGAAGTAATTTAACTGTCTAGGTTGTATACATTTTTTAAACGTCATTAAAAATTGATTTAGTTTACGATTGTGGATATTGAAATAACATTACGGTTACGGAACAATGTTTCTAGGATTTTTATTCTTTGCGATATAAGATTTGAGCAAATTAATTTCTTTAACATGCTAGAGGAAAATGAAATATTTGACAGATTCTCTCTCTAGAAATATAAACTTAAATGTGTCTTGAGTGTGGTTCAAATAAAATGTTAAAAACTATTACCGATTTTCTTCCGCTTCGGCAAAATATTGTAGTAATAAATATGAGAATGGCATTGATTGTCTCAATTTATGCGATCTTTTATAAATTTTCGGGCATTGATAAAAAATTATAAAAAGATATTCGCCTGATATTGAAATTCCTTATAGTTGTGAAATATAAAAATTAAAAAACAATTTTTTGATACACTGATATAAATAGTTTAAAACTGTATATATTCTATGAAATATGAGTAAGAAGTTCTTTATCATATTTCTGTCTAATGCTAGATAAACGGGAAATGTACTCTTTCTATGACAGTACAGCGGTTGAAATGTATTAAAATTTACCAAAAAAAGTTTAAAGTTGCGTAGATAATTAAATGTTGGTATTTTTGAAGAAATATGGATGGGAAGAAAAAGAAGTTGGAATAAAAATCGAACAAAAGTATTTCGACTTCGAAATGAATGATTTGCGTGTTTATTACATAAAAATTTCAGCCAGGGAATTTTTAAAAAATGTTCACATGTCTATAATAATTATTCCTCGATTTGAATTATTTCTATTGCGATAATGTGATAAATCTGAATTTTAAAATTAACTTGGCTACCGTTCCTAAAAACCTTATGAAAACGAATAAGAGGAGTTGAAGTAATAGTATTATTCTTATTCAAACATTTATTTTTCAGAAATTTCTCTTTTCTTATCTATCTAGAAAGTGATACACTAAACAAAAAGACCCGCCGAGCACAGGTAAGAGTAAAAACCTATTTAGAATATATACAGAAGTTAGCTGTTTATTTTAACTAAATACTATTTAAATTTTTCTGTATAACCAAACTGCCTTAGCTTATATATTGTCCTTAGCTGTTTATTTTAAATAACTAATGTTTAGATGATATCACAACTGAAATTTGGACAGTTTTAGAAGTTAGATTCCGGAAAGCTTTGAAACCAAAATTTGTGTAACTCACAAGTTAAAATGATATTTGAATTTAAATTGAGAATATAAGAGAAAATAAATTGAAATTTATTGAATGTTATTTAAAATTTACAAAAGACGGATTCTGAGATTTTTAGTGCCCACAGTCTGGGATGAATATGAAGAAATTTTCTAAATTTAGGATATAGGAATCCTAGTAATCGGTAGTTTTTTTTAAAGAATATCCCGATACCATTTATGAAAAAAGGTTTGTCAATTAATAAATTTTATATAGAATAGTAATAAGACCTCATAAATAATCGCAAATCAATATCAATAAATTTAAGAGAATTTCTAAAAACCAAAAAATACTAGGCTTTGCTTAAAATCCAATTATTTGCACAATTTTATCTAAAAATTATAGAATGCACTATAATATAAAGACTTATTGTTAATGTTGGCATAGGTAGTAAGAAATGAATAGGTAAAAAGTAAATAAATGAATATAATAGTGTAATAGGTGAAAAATAACTTTAATAGGTAATGATAAATTAATGAATATATTATTGTAATGAGTAAAAAATGAGCATAATAGGTAATAAGTAAATAAACAAATGAATAAACAGTTTTTACAAAATATTGATATCAAATCGATCTGTTCAAAATGTTATGCATTTTAATTTTGAAACTTCGCTTAGAATAAGAATATTGTTATGTTGTGGGTTATTAACGATTTTCTTACGTTGCTGAAATAATTTTTAAAAAATGTTGCGGATGTCGCTACGCAACACGCCGAAGGCTACTAACGAATAAGTCTCCAAGTTGACCTGAGTTGGGTGTAAGATCAGAGTTAGGAGGCAAGGGGAAGAATTCGAACCCCGTATATCAAGTATTCTTTAATCAACCTAACCTTCGGAACATATTTATAACTTCAAGAGTTACAATTATTGCCCAGAGTAATGACAATGGTCTTTCTATATATACTTCTATATAACAATATGTATAAATATTAGTATCTTAACACACGATTATGGGGAGAAAATATATAAAACCCCTGTCACTGGGCAAAAAATACTTTCTTTTTTTAAAAGGTATGCATACACAAATATGAAAGGTGGGTCAGTCTAATGATGGCTATGATAGTTTCTAAGTGAAACGCGTGCTTGACAACGCCGATGAATTTTGGAAATAATGTCATTGATAGCTTGTTGTGACGTTAATTCTCATTCCTGTAATAAAAATGGAAGATGTCTTGAGGCACTTTATGCAATCTATCTTCACATGTCAAATATATGCTCTATGGGAATTAGGTCCCAGTAGACATTCACATTCCCCTGGCCTACCTGATTTAGGTGTAAGGTCACATACAAGGGGACGGGCAGTAGAATTACCCGGGTAGAGGGATGGATTTCGGATCGTATTAGCCTCCTAAACAGCTGTATTGAGACCAAAGAAAATTTTTATAAACAGTGTCTTCAAACAAATGGAGTAGTTATTTACAAGCAGATTGATACAAAAGGTTGTTTATGGCGCTACAAAGTTCGATGATATGTTATTTAGGCCCTTTGATCCAACAGACCCCGGTATCTGTGAAATGCTTTCTCGCCAGATAACTTCATATCAGTTGAGCTCTATGCGGGTCGTGTTATCATGCTTACAAGAGTGTGTTGGATTTTGTCGTGGTATCGGACAGCTGCGACGAACCAGCAGCGAACAAGTAAATGTCGGTTCGGGCATTCATTTGTAAGCTTGCTCAGACAAGTAAACCACCACTGTAATGGTCACTTTCGACCATGTTGGGAGCCCTATAGCTTGACCCGGCTCTCGCCATATCTTTGCCCTTCGGAAATCATTTTTGATGTTAAATCCAGACCGATAAACCCAGTATGTGACCTTATTGCTCCTTTGTCAAAGTTCACAGGCCCATTGCAAATACGCTATGACATGCAATGGAGTCTAAAGCAAACAAACTGAAGGTTGCCATGCGAATGGTCAGCGTTCATGCAGTTTTCATCACACTTTGGTGGGTTGTGGGCCTCCCTGCAATATCTGAGATGCCATCTGTCGCATTTTCAGTTCTGATATCTGACACATTGCAGCAAGCAGAGATAACCTGACAACTTGGCGATTCACCGGCATCCGCACCAGTGTATTCTAGTGGCACTTTGATTCTTTTGATAATGGTTGCACCGTCTATAGTTGTCACTGCGAAGCACATTCGACTCTTTGTCAATAACAGGTGGTCTTGCATCGACTTCCAACATACTGACCGCCTTCTGATGCATCTCATCTTGTGAATTGCTTCTTTTAGTCACGCTTACTTTTTCGGGTATCTCGAATTTCGAGGAATTATCAATGCTAGCGAGCTAAATAATACATACGGTATCCTTTTTAAGGTGTCAGAGCATGACTGGTATTACTTTTTATGTTAACTGATAAGTCACTTTTTGTTACCAGTGGTTACCCATTTTGCACTCGATGACGTAACGTCTATTTCTTATGTTAATTGGGAGTTTTAATTCGCCATTTTGCATGGATACCTCGTCTTTTCATGCTTGTTGATTCTTTTTGGAGGTAAGAGTGTACTATTATTTGATTCCTTACCATAGATGTCCAATTGATACATTTGTGTATCACAAAGGTATAATATGATTTTAAGTATCATATCTTTTGCTTGATGACTTCAACCTCCATAATCCCTTATGGGATTCAGTTAATTCAAATTTTTGAAGACTAGAAAATTTTTATCTGAAAACTCGATTGCCTTACTATTATTAAAGGGACATATTTGACAAGCCTACAAATCTTTTGCAGCACTGATTTAGTCATTAGTTGTTATTAACTGTAACTAGTCGTAATGTCAAAGACGATCCTTTTGAGTGCGCATATTTCTCTCATTATCTCCCAAGCTGATAGCGCTTGTGGAATTCACCTTTTACAGCGATATCCATTCTAGTAAGCACACCGGGAAAACCCCACATAAAATTTGCCGCTGTTGAGAAAATTAATGCATGTGAAAGTATACATGATGCTTTACAAGACGTGTTTGACCAAATTAGAGAATTTGATTGCAATCCCTAAGTTCACGTTTCAGCTTCAAAAGTTACGATGGTCTTAGTGAAATGATCAATGCCACAATCCTTACAATGCAGGGGGGGGGAAATGGGAAATTTTCTGTCAGAATTTTATAATTGGAAATCTTCAATGCCATCCGTAGCCTTAAAAGTATTTTATACTAAACAATTTGACATTCTCTTGTAAGAGACTTTTAGTCATACAAATATAACTGATAATGGAATTGCGACTGCGCTGAGAATTCCTTCACATAATTTTTCAAGGCCATGTACATATGTTTTGGTACTTATGCAATCAATATGGCAGGAAATTGGTATTAAAAAATGCAAAATAAATTGCATTTTACTAAACTGACAATTAACTTGTGGCAGGTCATCTCACCAGACCAAGGACAAATGTAGGCTTAACGGAACTAACCTTGGTTAAAACACCTTCCTCAAAAGTAACTTTTTGTTTGGCGAAGGAGTACCGATGTACTTAGACTGCGAAATTACTCTTTAGAGTTTTACATATTTTAATCCAACATCTTAAATTCCATTCTCATTGTATGCTATATTTTAAATCAGTATCATTTGAATTATATAAATAAGTAGAACATCCTATATTCTTTTTATAAAAATACTATTAAGTTTTAAGAACTTTGGAAAATTTTATGTATGTTTGAAGTCACGATTTTGGGATTCATATCCTCTCTAGAATTCTATTTTGGCTATACAACTTTCTCATATTTTATGGGGAATATATCAGTACCACATTCATGCCTTACCATGATCAGTTTTGGCCTTTACGTCATAATAAAACAATTCGTTTATATAATGGATTTTTCCATTTATTACTAAAAATGCATTGCTATAGAAATTTTGATGTAAAAATATAAATACATAAAGGTTTATATGCCATTAATATAATCCAACCTCATTGTATTGATTGATGTCCATACATTATTAGAGGAAATAAATATCAATTATATAAATTCACATCTTTGTTAATATAATTTAGTATTATATAAGGTTAATGCATCTTTACCATTACCATATATTGCTGAAACAATTTAAATAATTCAATATGTGGAATCTTAATCTAATGTACCATAAAAGGTACTGTTTGTAAATCGTATTTTAAAAAAAACTAAAGAAAAAGAAGTGGTTAGTCAATTGAAATCTGGATCCGAGTACAATGGAACTTTGTTTTAAATTATATAAGCTTTTATTAATTTTCACAAAATATAAAAGAAATCAGTCACTTGGAGATTATTTTAATGGTTAATAAGTTGATGGCCATGAAGGTTACAAATGATTGGCAGGGTCATGTGAATTACATTTTAAGAAATTCAAATCGGCAGTCAAGATGTTGAAAATGATTTTATACTTTTTATAAGATTTTGCCAAAATCAATGTTGTCCTCTACTTTTTCTGTTGACTCCAAAGGAACTATAGATAATAATTCTTTCTTAATTTGTATTGTAATGTTTTGATCTTGAACTATCAAATAAGTGAGTAGAGTAAGTCATAGAGCAGACTCTCTGACCCCCGCCACGAAGGCACACGGATTAACCATAGCAACTGAATAACCGGACAGCCGCAACAGCAATTAGCGGGGACTGTGGTTGAGCCCTAATGGCCATCACCGGCCACGGTACAGCCCTTCCCGAAGGAAGTACGTCCCGTCATTGATGTGAGAAGTCTAACCCACCACCTATTAGTGTACCCGCCGGGTTGATGAGATCCAACCACCATACAGAAGCATCTCATCCCCAATTACGAGGTGCCCCCGGGGGGTTAGAGAGGCGAGTTATAAGGAATTCCTTTAGTTTACAGCCTTTTATACGTATACAAAAACAATTTGCTCTGAACTAGGTTAATATTTACAAAATTCATGCAACAGTTGAAAGTTAGTCATTAAGTAGTTTCTCGATCTCTTCAGAAAATACCAGAAAAAAACCGTTAATAAACTGTTACCACAAACGGCTACTCCTGGGGTAGCTCCAAAAATTCACCGATCTTTATTGGTTGGATCTTGAAACAGAAGCCCGCTTCACACGGAGTTTCTCACAAAATCGGAAACAACGAATATTCATGTCTCTTAGGAATATTCCTCCATGCCTCTCATTGTTTATATTTCACAATAATACCGCATTTTATTTCATTCGAATCTCCGCCTCTCATTTTTTTTACCTCCTTATCAGCCAATAGCTTTTCAACAATGCTTTTTCAATGGTCTCCAATTGATTGTGGGAATGTCTATCAGTGATTCATCTTTGTAGATAAATTAATCACGAGCACATGTCAACCTAACCCTTGAACACATGTTAATTACAAGTTCAATAAAAAAATTGCCGTTTGTACGTTTCCATTGAAAGAAATGATAATAAGTTTGCAAATTCGTGTATAACGTAATTGAGAAACCGCCAGTCTAGAGTAGAAATATCATTTGTTATAAACGCAGGTCCAAGACTTACAATCATCAATCGGAACTCGCACAATATTGAATCGAAATGAACATATCGAAGGAGCTCGTTAAGGGGTCGTTTATTTTACGACTTGAAAGTGGACATAGCAGCCTCTGAATCAAGTCTCAGAATATGTCAAGCGTTTGGAGATTGTGCAGCCAATGAATGTACGGCAAGGCATTGGTATCAAAAACTCAGCTCGGGAGATTTATACCTCTAAGATAAATCTTGAACAGGACGATCACAGGCCTACAAATGGGCTAACGGTCACTGGGGTGTACATCAGGTATTGCATCAGAAGGAGTCAGGACTGGTTTTTCGAAAGGGTGTTCTGTTATTGCATGATGATGCGAGGCTACATGTCTCGCTGGTGGCCAGGAATAAAATAGGGTGACTTGATTGGGAGACTTTGTGCCATCCTCCTTATTCCCATGACCTTGAGCCACCAGATTACCACCTCTTTCCTTCCTTGGACAATCCTCTTCTTGTTAAATTCTTCCCCAATGAAGCAGACGTGCGCCAAGCTCATACTGACTTCTTTGCGTCTCACACCCCCGAGTTTTACCGCGGGCTGAATTGAACAACTGGAGACACGTTGGCAGAAGATGCTGGATGCCGATTGTGATTAGTTCGAGGACTAACAACAAGCTACGTTGTTTGTATGTCATGTTCTTTTGGGTCATTAAAAACGGCAAGAACTTTGTTTACCTTGTTTATTCAATTCACCGTTAATACTCATTAAAGGCCACCTTTCTTCGACACTTAATGACAACAGTTGCTGATGATTTTTCAATCAAAATGGAAAAAAAATTAACATCTGCGTATTTTGACGTTCTTCTCCCTTGAAGACATGATGAATTTATTTGAAACGACGAAACAAGTGGAGCTTTATCTAGATGTATCGAATGACCAGACACAATAGCTCTACTTGTGAAGAGTATCCCCCATGTAGGAGTTTGGAGGTATTTAACAATGTGTGTGGTAATAGGTGTTGTTACATCTGGTCGGAATGCCAATTATCAGTGAGGGAAATGGGAATCGTTGCTGTGTAATAATTGAAATGGTCTTAAAAGATCATAATATAATATTTTCAAACAAATGGGGATGGAAAAATATCAAGCAGAATAAAAATCCAAATGAAAATACATATTAACTTTTAAATAAATCATTTGTATGACCATGAAATAAAATATTGTATGAAAGGATACTTCCCTATATGATTTGTATTCTTTACAGGGACATTATTTCTTGGACAATGGAGTTTTTATTAGTTCCATTTCCAAAATCTTGGATCTTGATGATTCTTCTAGGACGCGAACTGAAATCTTTGCGCTCGTTACACAATATCTCTTGAAAGTTCAAATTCAATAAAAATTTTTTTAGTTATTTTATTAACAAGTTAATGCAAATGATATAAGGATGTCCCCTAAGTTTCTTTCCTATTTCTGATAGGAAATGAGTACGCAGTATTTATATATTCATCTTTGTTATATAAGAACCCTTTTGTTCTATTAACTTCCATATCTCAGGAAGCCTCGTGATGTCTTTTTTTTTCGAATATTGCGTTTTGGAACAAGAAATAATCGTAGAGTTGTTCTTTTATTTCGCTTATGGATTTAAAACGCTCATCGCGAAGAGAATTAAAGGGGAACATAAAGAAGTAATAATCACAGGGAGTGAGATCGGGGGAATATGCAAGATGCGGTAAAGCATCTCAATCAAACTATAAGATCTTCTCTCTTATGACTAATGAAAATGTGGTGTTGTCACGATGAAAAACAATGCTTCTTCGGCTCATTAATTCTGGCCGTTCCTTTACATGTCAGCTTTAATTTGATCCAATTGATGTAATATTTCTGAATTTATTGTTTCACCTTTAGGAAAGAGCTCGTATAATATAAAACCTTTCTAATCCAACCAAGCGTAAACAAATACTTTAATAGCGTCAGTTGGAATGTTTATCTTCCTTTACTTAACCATCTTTCACTGCTTAAATTTATTTATGCAATATAATGAAATTAATCCATTAAAATGTTAACGAAACTAGGAAGCTTGAATCTTCGCACATACACGTCTACCGTTTAACTCAAATTACTGAAGCGGAATGTCTTGAGGCATATTGAAGCCACTAATTAACCCTGAATACTCTGTATTATATTTTAAACGTCAAAAACCGATGATGAATGTAATGATTATATAAATGCCTTTAACTTGAAAGTTTTGCAACCTTTTATCATGTCAGAACATGTTGTGTTGGGAATGAGGTAGACAAAAAACCGTTGGCGAAAAAAAAAATCGTGGGCGAAAAATTGAAAATTTATTATCTGCACGATCTTTTCAAGAAAAAAAAATAAGCTTTTAATATCTCGTTGCTATTTCATTTACAAAAGCTCTGATTTTTAAAAAAATTAAATTGGTGACTACAGCTAATGAAACCTAGAGAAATTCATTTTTAGCACGCGATTACATGAAATGAAATAAATAAGAAATGTGATCTTTTTTTAAACAATAAATGCGAGATAATATTTTTTTGGATCGTTTGCAATACTAAAGTGACTAATTCAGTGAAACCATTAAAATGAATAAAAATATAATTTAACTTGCACGAGCACGTGGTGCTCGGCTGTTCAAGAATTTGTTCTGACATCATACATTGAAATATGCAAATTTCATTTATTTTAAATGACCCCGTTTTATTATCCCTAGAGGCGCATGTGTTGCCATTCATTAAAAATGTATGTTCAAAACTAAGCATATTATATTTTACACGAAAATAAGTATAAAGGACGAGTCTGCTTAATATGAAAGAGCATTTTTCTTATACTCCTATTTTTGATCTGGCAAGCCAATCAATGTACTACAAAAATAAGTTATATTCGCAATCATTAATTTTGTGTACCTGTTGGACGTATTTGCTTTAGAATAAAGTTTTCACTAATTAGACATTCGATTTATTAGAAATTCTCTTTTCCTATTTATTTAGTTTAAATCAATATTATCACGCTTGTGTATTGGACATATTCAGATTACCCATAATAAGTATACACTCTCGGGTTAAAGGATACTTACGTGTGCACCACAGGCCGCGCTGAATTAACAGTTCATGACAGATTAATTGAAAGACAACATTCATTGCTGATAGATTTTCCAAGCATATTATGTAACTGTCCCAGAATTACTAAAAAAAAGGAATTGCCATTCAAAAGACTTGGTTGCTTTAAACCTTTTGCCATATATTTAATTTCAGTATTCCATTTGATTTCTATTCCAAAGATCTTACATTTGTAATTTAGATTTTATATGTATCAATTTAGGTATAAACATATTTGATCTTGCAAAAAATTTAAAAATTAACAATAATCTGCTTTACCATATGGATGGCGCTTATGGCCATTCTACAATAACAAATCAATTCAAATAAATCAACTAATTTAGTATGAATCAAATCTGTAATAAATTAAAAATCATAGATTAGATCATACGCCTCTAGATTCGAAACCCAATAATTCCCATTAACGGCCATGTTACGAATGGAATACGTTGGTACATTAAATTCATTGCTTGTTGACCAAACTTTGAGAAAGGGGTCATTTGTATCCTTTGATCCATTAGTAAATAATAAGTACCAGATTGATCAAATTTCATATTGTATTGATTTAAAACAGTACGTAAATATAAGCTGTCGTCAACAAACAGCTTTTTTTTGCAGTAGTATGGAATTGTATACAAGAGGGTGTAAGCTTTGAGTACATTTTTTTATGATCCTCTCACCCTAAACAATATTTACCTTCCATGAGTGTTGTTACTAAATATATAAATTTTGTATAAGTGAAAATATTTTTGTTCATTTCATTATTATACTTAAAAGTATTTAAATATATTTTAGTAATTTGGGGAAAATAGGTCCTTAAATGATATTTGTCATTAGAAAGATAAAAGTTGATTCATTAGAATATCATTTTCTTCGGTGAATAGATCAACAGAAAACATTAAAATTAATTAAAACGATCCAATTTCTGAAAAGGTCCTAAATGACAAAATAGATCTGGATAATTTGGCAACTTTTCTGGTGATTAATAAAAACATTTGGTTGTAAGGCATCAAGCTTATTAGTTTGCTTTATTAACAAAAATATTGAATGAATTCTTACGCATTATAATTTTATTCAAACATATTCAGTGTTTTTAGCCGGAATTTGTGTTTCTATTTGGTACACTAAAAATAAATATAATTTAAACACAACTAATATAATAAATCAAATTATTTTCTTAAAATATTAGTTTAAGATGAAAGGTTTTTTTAAATATTCACTTTGATATTCTAATTGTCAGCTCATCAGTAGAAACATTTTAATGAAGTGACATTAATTAACAGTCGTTGAAATGATCGATAACGGCAGTCAGCATCTTTTGTACTCGATTTAAAAAGCATAGTTAACTCTATTTTGAATTATTTTCGGGGTTAATGCCTAAATTTCCGAAAGAGTCTTTAGAAAAAGTTGATGAATTTAGATTATCTCGACAAACAGAACAGAAGACTAATTAAACGCTAAACAGAATAAGACAATAAAAGAAATTTCTTTTCGAGAATACTTCTTTCATTTACTTAAAACAAAGGAATTTATTTTATTGACAGAATCCTTTATTCAATTTTGCGATTTTTTCTTTGCATTTCTAGTATTTATATGTCATAGTTCAATTATAACTTAATTCTATAGGGAACTGGAATGCAATTTTTCCCTTCAATTGAATTACCTTTTACGGTATTTTCATTTTTAAAAATGAAAGTTTATCTTTAAAATTAATACTAATTTTTAGCATTTAATGTGATTTGAATTACTAAGTAATATTTATTTTTTTATTGATTTTGCATAATTTTTTTAAAAAATCAATGGGAGTCATGCTAGGGGTAGAAAGAGTTGAAATAGCCAATATTACAGTAAAAAGCAAGACTGTTCCGATTCACCATGGCTCCATTGGCAGAGCATTGGACTGCAAATCCTTTGGTCCCTGGTTCGATTCCCGGGCAGCGCATTTTATCCAAAGACTGGAATTTTAATTTAAAATTAATTTTATTATTTCTCTGAAATCAAGATGGTTCTAGAACATTCTTTACTATTCGAGCGAAATGATTCTCGAATGTCCTCCAGATGTATAAAAGCCGAGTTCTGCTCAGTTCTTCATTTTGTTCTCCAGCAAGTTGCTTGGTGTTAATAAACGCAATTATTTCTAACTATCCGTGTCTTTATTTCAGTCTTCGTGACAATATTTTCGGCCAAGAAATTTTGATGAATTCTTTCGTTGCGGATTTTCTAGTAGTTAAGAAACCGAAATATTAGAATTCTGACTAACATAAATGGACCGACTATCTATTGGCCTTTACGCCCAAGCCTGTTATCCTTAGGGACTCATGTATTTTAGATGGATAAACAGCAATCTAATTAAGAGGAATCCCAAAATCTTTATTCCTTTCTTGTTTATTTTCCTCTTTACCACTTCTTTTTCTTTTTTTTTTCTTTCATAATTCAATGGTCATCGTGGAAGAAGTTCGATAAGCAGTTGACGCATATCTGTTTGCTTCTAATTTCCCATCGGAAGCATATTCTCTTTCTCCCCTCTAAATTATTTGCGTTGGAAATATTCAGAGATGCGTATGCCAAAACAGCCCATTACAACTCTCAAAATACTTAAGTTATTGCATTCCTGATACGCAACAAATGTTAGTGAAGATTGTCGGGGGGGGGGGGGGTCAAATACCAAGACACAGGTTGATCTTTTCCTGGTTTATTAGTAACAACAACATCATCATCATCATCAACAACAAGAAAAAACGAATGCATCAGGAGAGAGCCGTACTAGCTAGCAATCCCCCTCTCACCAGGGTCACCCTCGTATACTGAAAATTACACATATATATACATTCCGCATCAACAGCCTAGCCACGTGGTTCTACATAATTGGTAGCTGGCTCCGCCCAAGAAGATGGCGTGATTATGGTTTAATTCTTAACAGTACTAGATATATTATTAAAACTAGAAAAAACATTTATCTTCTAGATGATTTAATTTCAACATAAAAATATATCTTGGAAAATAATCTGTCAAAGTCGTAAATAATCTTATTATTTTTGTGATCATTGCTGGTGACCTATACAGCATTTTGATGATTTTGTGAGTAAAGCATTTCGACGGACATGATATATTTTCTAGTGCAAGTGCTCAAGGAATACTTTTATTTACAGGAGTTATCACGAAATTCAATCCAAACAATGAAATCAAATATTTTAATATATTTTAACATTTAGAAACCCCCATACACCACTAAATATCACAGGAGGCTAACAGAAGTAGACATCACTTACAGAACAGCTACTCACGCATCACATTCGCTTGCACAGCCACTTTTTACAGGGAGGGGGCATATTCAAACATATAACATATAAAAACCATGCCCGAACCGAAACTCGAACCCAGAGGCACCATCGAGTGCGAAGAATTAAAATTGTACGGTATTGTCGTCGGGAAGATGCTGACAATCTCTTGGCTCGGGAGGGTTTTTCGTTGCTGTTTCCAATTTACATCCGAGAACACCTCTCACTTTATATACTTCTTATATGCTGTGATTGTGGTTGTTCAAATTGCAGCATTTATTTAACGCATGATAATGGCATTCGTGATATATGTCGTGAAAATTTAGTGGTTCATCTCTTTACCTTTTCTCTAGTTAAACAACTTTAAGTAGAACATCAAGTGTCATCCATTACAAGTTTTAAAAAATGTATTTGAACTTGAGTGGCTGAATAAAAATGTTTACATTTTCAATAAATAAGTTTTTTTTATAAATATATATAGGGAGAATGTGAGCTAATGGTAGGAATTGAAAAAACTATAAATTGTAGAAAACCTTCAAATTATGTAATTCTTTTAATAAAGCTAAATGTATAGCTGCTTTCTAAAGCAAACGAAAGCGCTCACTGGTCGCAGTCAAAACGAATTTTTGATTAACTTCGTTTCATAAATTATCCTCCCCTCCATACACACAAACCCCTTGTTACAATTTAAAAGACTAGACTAAGGCTAATAACAGGATTTATCACTGATCCTCCTTTCCTGTTTTAAATATAGAAAATGTGGGGTAATCTGTAGCATTTGATGTATCTAATATTTTCGACCAAGCCTTCTCACAAAGTAAAAATTATTTCTTATAACCCAGATATTTTTAAAAAAATCGGGGTGAACGGTTGTCTTTGTGTATTAATTTTTAAACACTTTTTCATATGATTATGAATTTGGTTTAATTGAAATGGAAATAGCTTTATATCGAGTCCATGATAGCAGTTCCTGGGCAGATGGTATATAACATCGGTTGGTATGTCTATGAGTCTGAATGTGACATCACGCTAGTAGCATTTGCAAAAAGGGCTCCACTTTACAATCTTTTATCTTTATACGATAGAAATTTTATTGTGCAATAAGTACTTTTGGTTTCAAGTATCACAGATTATTGTGATCCTAAAATTTACCCAAAATTATTTCCGATTTCCGGACTATAAACAAACTGTTCAGATGCAAAATATTTTGGTAATTACCTCCTAATGGACGGTTTATGTTCGTATCGCATATGAATTGGAAAATAATAAGCACCTGTTGCAAAGATCTACATTAGTAAATTGACTTTTTATAATCTCATTACACCAGAAACTCAGATACTCTATATATTGTTAGAAAGAATCGCCTTGCCTCCATTTTCATCGACATTTACAATGCATATGACCTTGCAAAGGTGGTATGGATATAACATCTTAAATGTTTAACATCAGCTTTGGGGAAAGCTTTCCAATATTTTTACTAATCTTTCAATCTCATTGAATTTTCGTTTTCGTCTCGACAATTTTTATTCTTTTATCCAAGCTATGGAACTGCCCTCAGAGACTCACTTACTTTCGGTGAGTATGGGTGTCCCAATGCAGAGGTTCCCAGGGATCTTTACTCCATTTATGTTTATTTTCATCGACACCTTCTGCTGTATACTTGATTTTTTTCATCCCTCGAAGGCAAGTGAAGGCGCTCCCCATGAATAACTTTCACCGCTCTGTTTGCTTCTTGCCTCTCATGAACAGCCAAAGTACACATGTTGCCCCCATTACCATTCGAGGCGTTAGACAGACAGGTAATGCTTTGGGATCCCCGATGTATCAATCGGCTGGTACCTAACCACCTGCGAGGGTAGTCTGCTATGGATCAAGCGAAGGGGTTATTATTAAAAGCTTGTGCTTTTCGTCAAGGGTGGGTACTTTCCCCAGGGTAATTCTGCGCTTAAAGGTTTCGTCTAGCACAAGGGAAGCGCTGACGTTAGAAATATCTTCAGTGAAGAGTAGTGCTGTTGGAACCTAATTCTCTTGAATGCCGCATGGGCTTTTCCAGAAAATCTCTCTTCAAAGGGTGTCGTACAGTTCAATCTTTTGTAAAAAAAATTCATATGATTCTTTCTTTGTCATCAAAAGTGTTTCTGTATTCAAACTGTTAATTCCATATCTCCTAACCTCGTACAGAAGGCCTTTGCAGCAACAATAGGTGACGTCATTTCTGGCCATAAAATGCATTCTATTTATTTGCTTGTTGAAGTAAATTCATAAAAATTAACCCCAACAAATAATGAAACTGAAAGCTTTGGCTTATATCTTACTTACTGTACTACACTTATCCTCAAATTATGCCCAAAGGTATTATGGGGAATTTTTGATGTTCCTTTTAAAGAAATAACAAACGAGTTAAAATTCCAAAGATGGACCAATTTACAACCTGTTTGGCGGACTAAATAAATCCTTCCCACCAAACATTACATACGAACTTTCCATATTCAAAATATACAGGAGTGTTTATATGCCGGTTACATAAATTTACCTTATAAACATTATATTTCGAATGCATTGCAATATTTTCCTTACAAGCGGTTTCGATCATTCAAATGACAACTGCCACATGACTCACTTGTTCTCGCTGTGCTGAGAAAGCCTACGATAGCCAGTAGCATGTCGCACCTGAAAAAATAATGACAATCATACATCCTGTCGAATTTGTGAGCTTTCGCAATTGGAACTACAGATAATATCAACTGGAGTGAAAGAAAAAAATTTATCCAGAAGCCAGGGGAAAGTTTGTCCCAAACGCAAAAACCTAGGATAATTTATGCAGCTGTTGTACAAAACCTCTCTTCTGTGAGAGCTGTTAATGCTCTAATTGTACAAAATGCACAATAAAAAACAAAAGCGATCCATAAACTTTCAGAATCTGAAACGGAAAACTCGACAGCGAGTGCTCATGAAACTAATCAAATTGAAACATACAAAACAAAATCCAAATCCAATAAATTCTTAAGCATAAGCTATCAAAACATGGCCTGTCTAAAAAAGATTTAAATACAAAATTTAAAAAAATTGACTTTGCCTAAATCTGTCGCACTGGGATTTGCTTAAGGGTATCATCCACTAGGAATTAGCATCTAATTTTTGTGGAGCATCCAAGAGTTCGAATCCATCGCACTTCATCCATCTGAGGGTGAGGATGGAGAATTTAAAAGGAGTTGCGTTGCCTCCTAAACCCCAACCAACGTCCCTAATTCTTCTTCAGCAACAAGAACTTTAATGGGTACCTTCCTTTATTGTGATTGTCTCACCATTCAATTCAAATTGCATGAAATCAAGCTAAATTTCATACTGTCTGCATAGCAAGAAACTTTCTTCAAGAAATTTACTTGTCAGCAAACATTCCTATAAATTTAGATGTCTGAAACTGTGTTCTTAAAGATGCAAACTCTGGAGGTGTCTGTATCTTTACTTCAAATCTCTATCCCAGTTCATATTTTCATTTACAAATCTCTCTACAGACTGTGGTTGTACAAGATCTTGTACAGAAGTTAGCCACAGTATGGAGTATTTAATTACCACCACACGATGCCAACTGTCCGCAAGATCTGGACAACTTAGTGGACCGGCTTTCTTCACCTTTTTTCCTGTTGAGTGATTTCAACGGACATAGTACTTTGTGGGGTTCGAGTACTACAAACTCACATGGGCAGCAGATTGAGGAGTTTGTTTCTAATAACTCTCTCTGCCTGCTCAGTACTGACGTGCTTTCATGAACTCACAGGTACTTTCCACAGTCTTGACTTAGCCCTATATCGGCCATCAGAATAAGTCATGTAAAATGATTTTTAATAAAAATTTCCCATCCCTTAAACGTGCATCAAGTTACCGGCTCCCATGAAGTCATAATT
>JAOUZG010015359.1:886386-905375 GCA_026289955.1 Argiope argentata | reverse complement strand
TGTGATCTAGCCAATTATTGAATTTTAAAATAAACAGCCTTTCGACAATTTTTGCCTAAAGTAGGTGAGAGACAAACCGGTCGGTAAGATGAGCACAATTTGGGATCCTTCCCATTTTTGAGAAGGAAAAATATCTTAGCATTTCTGAAGTATTGGTGTAAGTAGTGGTATTTAAAAAAGATTAAAATATTTGAATAAAAATTCTGGGTCCATTTTAAAAACTGCCCTCCACATGTTATAATCGATCCTGTCTAGCCTTTGGGCTTTGCCGCTTTTGAGACTCCCAAATACTAATTCTAGATCTAAAACATTGAGAGTCTCATGTTCACCCGGTTGTATATTATATGTGAAATCATCGTCGGGAGATCTGCCTGGGAAGAAAAAAATCCATGATATATGTAATCTTATCTTTAAAACTCTCATTTGGTTTATCGTTCGGGTTCATTCTTATTTCTGAGTCAGAGCTAGATTTATTAAAAAACAAATTTGAAGAGGAACCCGAACGTTTCATTATAGTTCGTACCAAACTTCCCCTAGGCCTCCCTTTTAGTGAACAATAATAATTTTTATAGGCGGCCCTTTCTTTTCTATAATTAGTGCCCGAGGCCAGGATAAGGTCATCTGGGGATTCATTTCTGATATGGCTCGAGGTAAATCTTGAATAATTTATTAACTTTATTTCTTTGTACTCTGAGGTCGTCATTCTAGAAGCGGAATTTATGTGCGGATCTTTTTGGGTTTTTTTCTTTAAGTTCTTAAAAGTGGATTTTTAAACAGTGTTTATTAAATCTACTGTGAAGCTGTTGAGTTCTGAATAATTGGTAATAGAGTTAAGTTTTGATTTCAGCATCTTGATTTTGGGTTTTATTGCGTTGATGAATTTTTGTAGACCATATATAGATTTAAAAAAGAAATCCGCCTCTGGAATATTCACTCAGTCTTGCGCCATGTTAGTGTTAATACCCTAGCGGGCCTTCCTCTTCCAAGGCCCGTCCCTCTTTTCAATGTGTGTATGTTATAAAAAAAATCTTATGTTTGCAGCTGCCCAGTGGCGGGGCAGGGTTATTACTCCCCAAGTGTTGTGTTGAGCGTTGTAATAGGCTTGAAATTATATTATATGCTGTTTATGTAAATAATTACTGCCGCTGTTACAATGCTTGTATCATTTCTAAAGGGTTCAAATAAATCTGCTCCGGGGGTTGGGCTGGCCCGGGGGGCTTTCGGCGTGCTGGTCTGGAGGTCTTCCCCACACCTCCTTTCATGGTTTTAAACTCAACTCGGGTAAACCTGGGGGGTTGTGTGGGCATCCAGTTTCCAGTCTTGACTTAGCCATATGTTCTCCTGAGTTTCTGCTGTTGCTAACCTCCACTGTTAGCAAGAATTTGTGTAATAGTATTTATTTTCCTATTATCGTCTCCCATACAGATAGCGATGGTGCGACTATTTGTCCTCCGCGCTTTTTGTTCCAGCAGGCAAACTGGACTGCATTGTGACAGAAGTCTGATATATATGGGACCGCTGTGGCCTGGTGGTAAAGTCTCGGCTTGTGAACCGTAAGGATTAGGGTTCGAGACTCGGTTCTGCCCGAAGAACCTTCGTGTAAGGGAACGTTTGCACGTTAAATCCTTGTTGTAAATTCGTGTTACAAGTTAAATCCGTCAGGTGAAATAACCTCTCACTGGTGTGTGGAGAGGGTGGTGCCAGCTCAGGTGTCATCCTCGTTATCTGACAACTGTTCAAAATTACGAGGTCTGTCCCAAAATAGTCCTAGTGTGACTTTACGACGGGTCGTTAATATAATAATGCTAAACTAAACTAAAATATATTATAGATACAATGGTCAACACATCAGACACCTCGGATTCAGTACTACATCTCGTTAGTATCATAATGAATACCGCCAATAACACAATACCAAAATTCCCCTAACATTTACAAAAGTTTGAAGATTGCGGTGGAATGAAGTCTGCTATGACGGTCTCAAACAACAGATTTTTTTTGGGAAATAAATTCAGAAGGTACCTGACAACAGAAAATCTTGTTGCCTTTGTTGTTTCTTATGGCACCGGACATGTACAAGCTCGCTGGGGTAATGAACGATTTAAGCCTAAATAGAGTGTCTTCTTTTGTAGTAGCGCCAACTAGGTCCAAACGTGCGACTTTTGCTACTCACTCATCACATTCAATTGCGCTGCCCCTTTTTACAATTGGGCTTAGTCACTTACCTAAAAAATGGAATACAGAACAATCCTGCTCAAACCAAGACTCGAACAAGGGGCACCCAAATCATGGGGAAGACGCTCTCCCCCTATGCCGGGACGCGGGCCTTGTTACCTTAAAAAGAGCCAAAGCACTGTCTCGTCGCATTCATCTTCATATTTAGAGGAATTTATGGATATCATTTGTTTGTTCAATAACATTCTGTACAGTTAGTTAAACTTTGTGAAAAAAAAAGTAAAGTTTGCTTGTGGGATTTATAGTGAATCATCCCTTCCTGTTTTAAATGCTGGAAATAAGATGGTTTCTGATCCATTAGACATAGCCAATGTCATTGGATAAGCCATTTGCTCAAGGGTCCGGAAAACATTCTTATGGTTCTGAGTTTCTAACAATTAATAATCCTGCTGAATGGTTGCCTCGGCATTTTAATGAAAGAAGTGTCCATTCTTATGATAGTGAGTTTGGGATATTTGAAATAGAAGAATCATAATCTGAAGCACTTGATACCAATCCAGGACCATATGGGATTACTTACAATATGGCCCACCAATTGAATACTACTTCTCTTTCCAACCTGTTGCTGTTAGTTAACCACGTCTGGAATAAGCAGAAGTATCCTTCACAATGGCGAGAAGCTATTGTGATCTCTATCTTAAATTCTGGTAAGAAATCATTCAGTCATCTGAACTGGAAGATTTAGATAACTGGAACCAATTCCTTTAACTAGTTGTCTTTGCAAAACTTTTGAGCGAAGGTTCAATACTCGGTTTTTATACGATTTGGAGAAACAAGGATTTATATCACTGCTACAGAATGGTTTCTGTAGAGATCACTTTATATTTGACAACTTTATTTTACTGCGGAACTGTTTCCTCATTTACCCTCATTTTACACAGATCCGTAACGCATTTGTTAAAAGCAAAACCCTTGTCCCCATACTTTCCGATATAAAGAAACATTATGACCGTACTTGGCACTTTGGCCAACTTTCAAGTAAACAACTTTTGGCAACTTTTAATTTTGGTTTTAGGGGAAAATTGTCTCTTTTTTGCAGACTTTTTCATCTCATTGTATTTTTAGAATTCATGCAAGCAACCTTTATTCTAATCCTTATAGTCAAGCCGATAGATTTTCCCAAGGAGAGTGTATTCAATGTCACTCTTTTCATCGTCCATATGAATTCAGATTTTAACAATTTTATCTTTATCTTCATCTTCATCTGCACATGCCAGTCTTTAAATCGACGATCTGCAGATCTCTTGCCAAGGTAGTTGTTGTTGTTGTTCTCGTATTCATGGATCTGCAGTGACATCAAATTATACCGAAAGTCCTGATCACAGCCGCTGCGAGCAGCGGTGCAGCAGGACTGTACAGAATCTCCCGTAAAGCGCTCCTCATCGGAACCATTCCCAACTTCAAAATACTCGTGGTCACCGCTGGGCATTCCAGGATGTGACCAGGAGTGAGCTGGACATCAGGGCAGTGTTTACAATCCATGAAAAATAAATGCCATTGCCTATGATAGGTTGGACTTCCTTTGCCTTATGCTTTAGCTGGGTATAATGGAATGGCCTTCACGCCTTGGGTGACCCTACCAGGAGAAAAATCTCCCGACGTTACTTCACCCATTCCACCCAGGGCCACCGCCCCCGCCACGGTGAGGCAGCATATAGGACCAAGGTAGTAACATGAATATAATAGAGCAACATTGTCTAAATACTGTGAATAAATTGGTATAAATTGATTTGATTAAAATGGGCACACTATCTCTCCTGAGAAGATTCAATGCGCTCATTTGTGTAGGAAAAGAAAACTTCACCTAGACCTGCATATTAAAATTCGGAGCACTGAAATTCCATTGTTAAGGAAATACGGTATTTGGGAATGATTTTCGATCAGAAGCTCACCTTCCTTCCGCATATCTTATATTTGCGGAAGAATAAATGTATTGAAGGTACTCGCCAGAACATCTTGAGTTGGCCAATGAGCCTCCCTACTCCGTATTTACGAAGTATAAATCTTTTCCAGTATTTCCGTACAAAATCTGTGTCGAATCATCCCGTAATTGACAGGACATTGCCAATTAACCTCTGTAGGCTACATGATACACGCCCCTCTCGCATTCTTCCTTCAGTGAGAGTCAAATCACACCTATGTGGCACAGAACTACAAATATTACCATGGAAACTTTTGATTTATTTTTCTACTTTGGGATATTCCATGCTTTTGCTTTTTGAATCCCTTTACAGCTTTAGATAAATCATCGACTGATACCTTTATTTTTCAGTAGCCTTTTCTTTATTATCGATGTTAGTACTCTTCGTGTTCACCGATCTATAGAGATGGCTCAAAAACCATTGAACATGTCAGTTGTGGCACCGTTTTTCTACCTGATATTCTGAACTTTCATCTGCACAAAACTTGCTCCATACTTACAGCCTAATTGTCTGCGATTTTCTGTGCTCTTCAGAAAATATCACTCACGGTTCAGCATAAATTAATAATCTACACTGACATTGAGTGCATTGGAAACACTCTCATTATCATACCAGATTCCTCCTGTTGCTATTCAAATTTTGTTCACTTTGAAACACCTACACAGTGGGGGCTTCAGCATCATGTTTTGTTGGATTCCGGGTTACGTATGCATCTCAGGGAATGAAATGGTAGACTCGGCTGCTAAGCAGATAAACGCTCTTTTGGCGTATGGACTTTAATACGGCGATGTGGTAAAGTCCACTGTCAACTGCATTTATTCCATTTGGCAGGAATCATTGAATCTGCAGGTCCAAAACAAATTAAGTTCCATCAAAGTAAAAATTGTCTTCTGGACTGTCCTCTCTATTTGAGCGGTCGATTTCAAGTTGACTCGGCTCTGTATAGGTCTCACTCGCTTTACACACCATCATCTCCTTTTCATTGAGAGAGCACCTATTTGTCCGACATGTCACACTGATTTTAATGTGAAGCATATTTTAGTCGAATGCCAATTTTATTCTCATGGCCAGAACTTCTTCCATTCATCTTCTGTAATCTTAATTGACATGGCGGGTGAAAACCACCATCCAACTATTTTTAATTTTTTAAAGGTCATTGAAATTTTTATTTGCATTTAATACCTTTTGTCATTCTTTATTACATTGCAACAATTAATCCCTTTTTTCAAATCATTTATCATTTTTATGCCCTAAATTTTGAATTTTAAGCTAAATATTATCAGTGTATCAATGATCTACGCTTCTATTCTTTTGCTAAGAGTATTTTAAAATGGATTGATGTCAAACCATATGCTTGACGCAATATATCCAGAGATGACTCATGGGCCATAAAACTAAACCAAAAACAAACCAATCTGTGAAATTTCAACAAACAAATGTTCCCAATATCATATATTTTATTGTTCATCTTACAATTTCTCATTCGTCATTTCATTGTCTCATTTGTCTATTGATGGAACACTTTAAGGTTTCATTGCACGGAGAACTAAGGATGATTCGCAACTATCGTGACTGAATAGCAACTTGATTTGAATAGACTGACAGTTGCAAAATACATTTAAAAAATTGGTTGCTTGATGTTATAATAATTGCTAGATGTTCATCTGAGAAGAATGGATGCGTCAAACTTTGTAGAGTGAGAAATGTATTTTAAGTTGCATAATCCACATTCGACACCTATTCCAATTGAAATGAAATTCGATTTTTGGAAGTTATGCTTTGTCTGAAATTGACACGGATTCTGCATACAAACAAAACTTCCCAAACAATATATAAAAGCCCTGCTCCGGAAAGACATGCTAGAGGAATGGCAAGGATATTGGAGCAATGGTGACAAAGGCAGGAAAGCTTTCAATATTCTGCCCTCAGTCAACCTTTATCCCACAAACTGGATCAGAGAGGATATTATTTTCTTCTAGGAACACGGCCCTTTTCCTTCCTACCTTAGAAGGTTCAACCTTTCTGAGAGTGATCAGTGGAGTTGTGGTGGAACTGGCACGACACTTCATTATGCCACG
Source organism: Argiope argentata (assembly GCA_026289955.1). Lineage (NCBI taxonomy): Eukaryota > Metazoa > Arthropoda > Arachnida > Araneae > Araneidae > Argiope > Argiope argentata. The sequence continues at coordinate 899,140 of JAOUZG010015359.1, read as the reverse complement.
GATTATATCCTCGCAATCTCTTGGCCTATGAAGAAACCATCACCAAGCCATGAACTGGAATGGCTGAAAAGAGTCGCCAGCAACCGTTTATCCAGACAAATAATCCATCACATGATTAAATTTATAAGTGGAAATAGAAATCTATTCTCATCTTCCTAGTCCTCAACAAGTCTCATTCTCACAAAGACTGGGGATAAAAACAAGCAGTTTCCTATTATACGCTTCAATCAAGCAGAGTTTCCCTTCGGTCCAAATAACCAAATTATTTTCTATCTCATTTTAATACCTGAAACGCCTCCTAGTGTGTCATAAAAAAGTTAAATGAACACAGAATGCATGTACATCATAACTCATGTTATATTTCAGCCTATAATAGTGTCAAACCATTTTTCAAAGAAGAACATCTTTGCAAACTTTTCTCATTATCATATCGCATATTCTTGTAAATTCTGTAAATAGTTTTGTTTATTTTTTTCTTACTGTAAATATTTTATTACTTAAAATAAAATTCCCGTAACATGCCCACCAAACCGTGAAATGATCAGAATGGTCACAGATACGGGGGTATGAGACGGCGTTCTATTCTGCATATCCCAGATTTGCAGAAATTATGAGAAAAAAACTTATCTTTAAGACTCTCAAAATCATCCACTCTATTCTGTATGCTCTCATCTTTTCCAGTATTGATAAGGGTGCATGGTTTACAGTTATGATTGATCTACAATGCTACGATTGGATGACGTTCATCCAATTGCTTTATGGATATATTTAGAAGCCTTTTACATGTCCCCTCCGGAAGAAATTTTCACTAGCTCTTTATTTAAGTCGTCTAAACATACCGGCCCTGTATGGTGCCCCAATCCTCACAATGAACAGTAGCTAAAGTATTATTTTCCACTACATGCATCAGCCAAAAATCAGGATTAATTTGTTGCGATTGTAACAGATTACCATCGCTGTCTCTTTGTATTCTCGAACGGTTCGTGTTATGTGTTTAAATATCTTTACATATGCTTATCTGAGTTGGAAACTGGAATAAGCATTTAAAAAATGTACTCTTCTCCATAAAATTTTTACGTTCAGGATCGATGTTATACCTGTAAGGCCCGCTAACTTTGGCAGCCCTGCTAACCTCGGATAGCAACCTTGCTTGCCAAACTGACTTTGACACGCTAGACGAATGATCTGATATTTTTGTGTTTCTTTTCATATAAACTGAAAATTTCAAAAGATGAATTCGCTTGTATGTCTGAACAAGGCATATAGCATCCATCAATCTCTTGGTCAAGCCCACTACCCTTTGTTAAAAAACTTAATGAACTTTTGGAGATTATCGTGTCCTGAATGCAGTCACACAACCGGACCGTTACCCTATTGCCCACCTCCATGACTGAAGAATGCGAGTTTTACTACACCTCAGACCTTTTTTGGTAATATCATCAAATTCTAGTATAAAAATCTCATATTGAGAAGACAGTCTTATACATAGATAGTACATCGGACTTCATGAATTTCATTTCACGACATTCGGACTTAAAAAGATTGCATAAACTTTCCAGCAATTTATCCATACAATACTGAATGGTCTAGACTTCACCTTCTTATATATTGATGATATTCTGATGGCTTTAGGAACTAGAGAAGAGCATTTAAAGCATCTTCAAATAGTTTTCAAAAAAAATCAAGAATATGGCCTTACGCTTAAACTTAGTAAAGGGGTTTTCGCCAAGCATAAGGCTAACTTTTTAGGCCACACTATCCCCAAAGAAGAAATAAGACCAACAGAATTTAAAATGGATAGTACTGAAAATTTTGAAAAGCGCAAGACCATCTTCTAACTTCGCAGATTCTTAGGAATGATAAATTTCTACAGAAGATTTACACCACATGCTGCCCAAAATCAATCCATTCTTAATAATTGTTTGAATCTCTGCTTGAGGGGTTGAATCTGATTTTCGTTCAAAAATATTGACATCTTGTGACACAAAAATCTCAAGAAATTAAGGGTTTGGAGATAAAATTAATATCATGAAATCAAAGACAGCAAAATACACAACAGCAATCAATATATTATTTGCAATTTTTCTAAATCCAAGCAATGCCACAGCGCAATTGAATAAAAAAAATATCTTTAAAATATGAAGTTTACCGGTTGAAAAAAAACCTCCAAAAACTTTGTGAAGAAAGTAAATCTATCAGTGCAGAAGCCCCACGGTGAGATAAATTAAATTTTCCCGCGTTTAAAGCTGAATACGCCTATCACGCTTCATTCAAATGCCACGTCATCATAAGAATAAGTGTTCGATGTAATAAAAAAGAGCGATAAATGGATTAACTATGATTTTATATGCACGGCAGATTTTCGATAATATCTAAATTCAGAAACCTATAAAACAAGTATCTATTATTGTTTCCTCTTAATTAACCGTCATCTATTGTGCTAAGATATAGGTCCAATATGTGACATGTACAAGTGCACTTTAAGCTTTAAATTTATTTTATGTATTTGCAAAAGTATTCTTACTTCAAGACAAGCTCAGTTTAACGTATTTTTAATTCCATTGGCACCCTACAGGAACAATCCACATGTAAATGTTTTAACATTTTTTGTGATATTCGGCATTTTACGGTTATATAGTATAAATAGTTATTTTTAAATAACGTGAACATCCGTTTCGCTACGTTAAACTGTCCCTTAACTACCACCTTTTATTTCCCTAGTAAAAGTCATGGGACCTGCAGATGCATCATAAACTATATTTATTCAAACTGAAAATAAATTTGTGGCCAGTTCCATCATGTGTGTCAGGTTGTTGTCATGTTGACTTGCCTCCTTAGATGACATACTCATTATATGCACGGGCGCCTCATTTTTGGCGAGGCGGCGTTAAAATGCCGCCTCGCCTACGTGTCATGTAGATTTTGCTATAAAACACATTTTTGAATGGAAGCCCACCTTTTAATTTTTTTCCGTCTGCGCTTTTTTAAGTATTAGCCCTTCGCACCCCAAAAAATAATTAGATGCCACATAATGCAAAGATTTGTTTATTGCTATGAAAAATAACTATACAAAATTCTTTCAAATCGAATTTCTTTGAAAAATTAATCTACATCTCTTAACCATTATGAAGGCGTTTTTAATAATTAAATTTGAAAAATAAATAAACAAAACGTCAAAATAATGCACAATCTTGAATGGTGCCTCAGAGGCACCATCGATGTGCGAAGGGTAAAAATAATGCACATTTACACGACTTGTTGTGAGAGAAATTCCTCCCAAACATTTTAAATTTTTAAAGATTATTGATTTATATGTATGTAGCACTTTCTAACTTCTCACGTTTAACATTTTTCATCGCTTTATTTCAGCGTTTTTATCGCTAATGATTCATTAAAATTTAAAACATACTTGCACTTATTTTTCTGCATTTATATTTGGCTAAATTCCGATTTATATTACCCTATGTGTACTTTTGTCTTCTTTGTTTTCTTAGCACTTGCTTGCCGCAGTATAGCTAAGAATGGCTTTTGCGGCAGAAAAAAAAATCAACCAACCCACTCGTTCTTTCTACCCTTTCAAACTTCTCCTGAAAGGAAAGAAATTTCAACCAAAAATTTAAAAAATGCGTTGGTTTTTATTGTATCTACTTTTTTAATTTCCTTCTCATGTTTATACATTTATTCGAGCGTTTTTCTTATTATTGTTTCATTTAAATAGATTAATATGCAAACATATTAATGTATTCAAATTATGTGTTTGTATGTGGATATCTTTCACTTATATATTTTAATAAGTGTGCTTTTATTGTCTGCTTTTCCTTCTTACCACTTGCCTGACGCAGTACGACCTTTTATGTATAACCATTTGCTTGGCGCAGCATAGCCAAATATGGCCCTTATGCCAATAAACATCAAACAACAACAAGAACGACGACCACGCAGCATGGCCAAAATATGGCTTTTCCGCCAGAAAAACCAACAAACCAAATAATATTGTGATCCTTAAGAAAACGGATATTTGGCATTGCATGGCGAAATTGGTACATGTGCCATTGAATCAAACTCCTTATCTAGCATTATAAAACATTATAAACAGGCCTGGCACTTAATTGTTAGATATATTGCTTCTTTTGACAACTGCGCAATTGGCGCAGTACAGCTAAATATGGCTCTTTCGCCAATAAACCCCACACAACCACCACGGCAACTACGCAACACTTCAGACATTCATACATTTGTACTCAGCTTAGTTTCACAGATCAAACATATTCAAACAGAAGACAAAGTTGTCAAATATTTATCAGATTATTATGTCAAGTTTTTTTAAGAAAGAGTTTCATATTTTATATGAAAACTGAATTTTAGATGCTTCCGATTCTGAATGACGTGTACCCTTTCCCCCTAATATTGAGTGCCAGTAAATTATGCATTATGTGATAATTTTGAAAAAAGAAAGAGCTATAATTTGTATAAAATTTCTTTATTATTTTTCTCACAGAATATTTGCCTTGAAGTTGGGTACAAATTGAATTATTTATTATGTCAGAACATGATATTGTTTTGGAGTCGGCGGAAGTGAAAAATTAAAATTTTATTATTTGCACGAGCATCTCAAAAAATCAGCTTTTAATAACGCATTGTCATCACATTTACAAAAGCTCTGATTTTTAAAAAAAAGTTAGTGACTACAGCAAATAAAACCAAGAAAAATGTTCTTTTCAGCACGTTACGATATGAAATGAGATAAATAGGAAATGCGATATTCTTTTAAACATTAAATGCGAGACAATGTTTTTATAGATCTTTTGCAGTCCTAAAGTGACTCATTCAAATGAAACTATTAAAATGAATAAAAAATATAATTTAACTCGCATGAGCACGTGGTGCTTGTCCGTCCAAGAAATGATGTTCAGACATGATACATTGAAATATGCAAAGAAGATTAAAATGAAATCTTTTATTTATTGTGAAAACCTGCAGCGGATTATAATGGAAGCTTCCTCATTTTAAATGCAAAACTTTTATTTAGAATTATTTGTTGAACGTTGCAATACAATAAGATGAATTGCCTAAATTTAATCATTGGTTTTGAAATATTTGAGCAGCAATTTTTGCCGTAGAAGTCAGTTGTGAAATATTTTGCACCACTTAAAACTATATCAATGAATTAGATTGTTTTAATCAGATATTTAAAAATTCATCCAAAATAATTTTTTAGAAAATGAACTACAAAGAATTTTATTTGATTTAGCGAACTAGCCTTTTAGTTTCATCTTTTCCATCAGAGGAATGAGTGTTGCTGGAAAAGTTTTTAAAATTGTTTTAGGGGTATTAAGATTTCTCCATCGTCCACCGAACAGGAATTTCTTTCTGTCATTGAATTCAATACATAGTTATTAAAAAATTATAATATATTTTACCATTAGAAATCAATTGGTCTATAATTATGAATTTTTATATTTACACAAGATAAGATAATGGAAAATGCATTATAGAGGATTGTAAAGAGCCATAAGGGATAAGAAAGAAATAAGGTACTTTTGTGATACTGTTAATACTTCATGCTATGTGTTAAGACTGTAAATTATTGGTTTTTCACACTTCTCATGCTGTGGTTATTAGAATAAAATATACTAATTTTTTGCGAATAAAAATAAAGTTATTAACACAAAGCACAAAACAGAGATACTCACTAGCACATGAAAGGGGGAAAAAAACTCCGCCCTATCGTGTTCAACTTCAGCTCATCCTATGCTAAAACTATGACATCATTTAGTGATGCAATGGAACACCAATCAGGGCTTTACATCTTTTCAAATTCTCTCTAAAGTAAGAGTTGTGATGTTATACGCGCGACTTATGACAAACTCGTGAAGGAGAAATAGTTCAATGGCGTCTTACGACTTTGCCAAGTTCAACACGTTTCAAACTTGGGTATGAAATAAATGGCCTGGTGCTTATTTAATAATTGGAGATCAAAATTCTTTTCGTGTGTATATGTGGAGAGACGTATGTCAGTTCACACTCTCGCCATGCCTTCCTACTTCTTTTCAATACTAGGAAATAGGACCTAAAATAGGAATTCTTATACTTTTAAATTGAAATGTAATTTTAACTGTACCAAACTAATTCAAGTTTAAAAAAAGAAGAGATTTTGTTTTTGAAAACTACATTTTGAAAGGGTTGATGTTTATTTTGTCTCCCATCCCCTGTGGTTTGGTATTGTAATTATAAATATCGTCAATATTTTCCTTTCGATTGTTTCAATGCGTATATATGGGTATTTCTTCGTTTATTAAAAATACAAATGGGAAGAAATATTTTAATCGAGAAGCTCTAATCCTCACTATTTTCAGTCACTATTATAACTCTTATCTTATTATAAAAACTTTTACGGAGTTTCTTTTGTTCTTAAAGGAGCTCTGCCACTCAGAAATTCAGCAATATTTTGTAATGGAATTGTTTGGAATCACTACTGAATGCAGCAGCGTATCCTAAATGGGGCCTTGTACCAAAAACTTAAACCATACCAGAAATCCAGGGAAGTTTAATATATGAAACTTGAAGAGTCGTCCTTTCGTTAATTTTTGGTTTGTTTCAAATTATGTACAACGTATATTCATTCGGTCATATAAATGCACTTTGATATTTTTGTCGAATTAAATTACTCGTCTCTCATGACGATTTGCAGGTTCACCAGGAAAATTGGGTATATTAGTTTTCATATAAATTATTCAAATATAATTTCATGTTAATAGTTTAGTTAAATTGTTTAACATTACAGTCATGTTATTTTAACTTACTCACTTTAATGAGGTATTTATCGTGTACATGAACCTTTTAAGTGAAGATTGTTCCTTTACATCAAATTCCTATCAAAAAATAAACGCCTTATCTTTCTTGTCAGCGGACTCACATTGCCACTTTTATTTGTCTTGTAAATAACACAAATTGTGCACAGAATTCAGCTCCCATAGAATTTTTCTTAGTTTTACACAATTATTCTCCCATAGAATTCTTCTTAATTTTACGCAAAACTCTACTCCCTTAGAATTCTTCACCAAAATATTACTCAGAAATCTTGTTATGCTCCTTTCAGCAATGAAAAAAAAATCTCGTATTGAAGTGCTTGACGAACAAAAAAAAATAGTCCGGATTTCAGAGCAACAATGTAATATATTGTTGGAAATTGAGAAAAACTACATTTAAAATAAATCCAAAATTCGCACAACTGTAAATTTTGGCATTCTTAAAAAGTCAATTTTTAAAAATTTGAAGTGGTGTAAAGTTTATTTTGGGTTATTAATATTTTCAGTAATTATCGTGAAAGAACGTAAATATTTAGCTTAATTTCTTATTAAAATTTATATCATTAAAGTGCACATTTCCACCTTTATATACATATGCATTCCGTATTTAAAATTTGTAGGTCAAAAGGTCTGAACTGCAGCGTGTCAAACATATTAATTTTCATTATAAATATAGATGCTTCATTATTGCATAATATTCATCTTTGTACAAAATATTATTGCAGAACAGTGATATGATATTCTTATATTCTAAATGGACGTAGTGAAACAGAGTATATTAACAGCATTTTAATTATATTTGTCTTAATATATTTGAGTAAATAATTGATATTTAAAATTCGATTGATTCTTTGTTGATTGGCCTTTTTTTTGGTAACTTGGCTAATAATACATTTTTAATTTTAACGCAGTACCCCCAGTGGTATTGATCTCGACATGGAGGACTTTGTGACCACGGCAAATTTAACGAGCCACACACACGGCTGGAGGGTTCGAATTCGCAGCCCAAGGGATGCGAATCCAACGCTCTACCAACCAGATTACCCTTACCCCATGCAGAGGTATGAGTATATACAAGTTGAGCATGCATTTAAATGTTTAAATGTGTTATTTTAAAAGGAAATGAAACGTGGCATTTACCCCCGGTGCTTTCCAGTATCCCGACATTGTTGTTAAAGTGAAAACGCTGATGTATTCAAGTAACAGAAGGGGAGAGAAAAATCTTCGAACAATTAAAACCATTACAGGAAGGAACAATGGTGTAAGATGGAATTGGCAGAGTATTTGTCTTGCGCAAAACTACCAGAAGATGTACAGTAAAAAATTGATTGTTTTGAAAGAAAAAAATGGGTTTAAGTTCTTATCCCTCCAAATTCTTAAACTTTAAAATGATTTTAAAAGTTTTGAATAAATGCAAAGAATGCATTTGTTTTACTCTTTTGGTATGATCAGTCTAGAGAAGGTATAGTAATCGTCGCAAAATTCCAATTCTTGATTTTGCCGTATCTCCACGTTTTAAACTTCCTTGAATTCGAAAAGCTCATTTTTGGAAAATTTCCCGTCTGTCTTTGACAAAGATAACCGAAAAATGTTTTGAGCTAGATTGATGAAATTTGGTATATAGTCTTTATATCAAATTTTTCGTTAACAAATTTTAAGAAAATCTGTTCATATGAATTCTATCTTATATATAAGTCAACACAATAAATATGAAACAAAAAGAGTGATAAGTAAATTTCGGTACACGTATTAACATCGACAATGTAAATTAACAAATTTTGAGTCAAATCCAAAAAGGGGTTATCTGTCTGTTAGTTTGCAGTTTTAGTAACATGTTAACATGATTAACTCAAAAATAATACTTGTGTTTATATCCATCATTTTAATACGATGCACAGTAAAAAATAAATATTCAAGGACGCCAAAACGGAAATTTATAGCCAAGCATGGAATGTCTGAATCTATCTTGTGAAATTATGGTAAACCAAATCTACGTATGTGCTGCTTATTTGCCGTCTTACTACTGGTCGAGTGTAAATTCGGTGTAAGTGATACTGTTTTCAAAAGCACTAAAATAAGAGCCGAGGTTTACAGTGTGGGGGGTTACCTTCCTTTTTTGGATTCTTCCGTAATTGTTGTTTTGGTATATCGGTACCTTTTTTTTTCCAGATCTTATGGCTTCTAGTCATTTGGAATCCTTCCATGGATATCGTTTAACCATTAAAATCGTTTTGATATATATATAACAAGCGAATTTCCGAAAACAATGTAGCGTTTCAATTTTTTTTCTTTGTGAAAAACACTTTTTACAAATTTGGTGAATTCCATCAGAAATCGGTAATTATTTAGAAGGAATAAATTCTCTAAAGCACATCCAGTAGTTTCCAAATTAAAAGTTCTTGTATACAAAACGTGTAAATCCTCACTAATTCTTAAATACCTCTAGAATTATCACTTTGTTGGAATTCATTATTTGTCCCTTTATGGTAATAAAAGAAAAAACGTGAATTCAAGGATTTACAAGTTACACAGTGTCGTTGGATCACTTTACGGTAACATGGACAAACCCATGAAATGAGAGATCGTATTCCTGTACTTCACACACTCAAATTACTGGAATTTGTTTATGAACATTGATTACATAAGATTACCAATAAGACATTATATTCCATATATATATATTATAATTTCCAGATAGAACAGAAGAAGTAAAGATTGTGCCTAGGACATAAGAAAAACAAAAAAGTTAGTAAAAATCATAAATAACGAGGGGCTAGGAAGCACCCCTAGATGTTAAATGAAGGTCAACCAGCTAACCAACGCCTGCCCTATTCCACATCGCCCTACTTGTGTGGTAGGGCATAAATCCGAACCGTCGGTGACACGCCATAAAACCTATTATGACGAGTGTGCCGAGGACGGATAAATCTCTTTTTAATGACACCCAACATTAATAACTGATTTGCCGACATCGGTGACCAGACGCCTCTCAATTTTAATGTGATGGAGGAGAGTTTTATTTTCGTTGCGAATGTCTGCATTTTCACCACCTGCTCCAAAGGTTTTACATTATATTTTTATGCCTTGGTGGGAGTGGGCGGAGTCCAGCTCCACCGAGTCCCCGATTTTTGTGCATCGATGACAAGTGCAGTGTTGTTCTTATGTCACCAAGTCAGGCTTGAGGGTACCAGCAGGTAGAGGAAAGAGGCGTTGTTCGAAAAGTTGATACCGCCCCTGGGGAGGGGTGGATTTTGTTACTTTTGTTAATTTTTGGGACAACATTCGAATCCCCCGATGGGTTGGCAGCCCAAGGGAGGTTGCGCCCCTGACTCGTTAGCTAGACGCCGGGGCTGTTAAGCCTTCCGACTCCCATTGCCCGGTGGTACCACGTTGAAGTGAGCCAGAGACTGTGATGATCCCCGAAGGATGATCCCCCAAATATTGTTTGCCCCAACTACGTGTCAGCAGAGTTGCACAGTGTGTTAAGTGACACAAGAATTGCTGTCGGCTATGCTTTAAAATGAGGCGCCGGGTTTCTTAAAATATAGATTTATTAATCAGTTATATAAAAAAAACATAACTCGTTTCTTCGAGTAATAAAAACAAGAGCATAATACTACATGAACCCGGTTCGTGCATGTCTTAGACGTTCATTCGCTCCTCGCGAAGTCAGCATCAACGCCAACGCAAAAATACATACAGCTTTTATGTGTCTGACACACCTCTAGCGTTGCCAACAAAAATATGTAAAGCATGCACCAACCGTATGCAATTTGAGATCCTGTTCTGGGATTGAAAAATGTGGGTTCAGAAATGTCCAACAAAAATAATGATGCTTTCGGAAGAAATCACTTTTTATTTAAAAAAATGTTGATCAGCAATTCAATTTAGAATGCCAACAATTTAACTAAGAGGAAAAATAATATACTCCGAGCAGATAACACATGCCTTAATAGAGATTAAGTCGAGAGAGTTAACTATCCGAGGATTCTATTAACCGAGTTAAAGTTATTACATCATTCTATTCAGAGTTAAAGCCATGATGGCATTCTATATAGAGAGTTCTATTAACCACCGAGCATCAAAGTCTGGACATCCTTTTAAATATCGAACATACCGGAAGTCGCCGCCTACCCGACGACTTCCGAACACGTGATCAAAAACACAACGTCGTGGAAAATTGCGTGATGGTTTGCATAAAGGGGGATGGGACAATTTAAAATTTTGGTTAACAAATATAGCTATTGCGCCCAAAAAAAAAAACCCTAACTAATTAGCCGCTCATGAATGAATTTTTCACTTGTACTTCCTGCGGGGAAAAAAGTCCTTAAATGGTATGGAAATTTACTATAACTAAATCCCATTGAGAAGTTCTGGTATATTCTCAAAAAACGTGTAGCTAAGAGGAATTACACGACGACAGAAAACATGATAGGAAGTGATATACAAGTGTAGCTCCACGTTAAAATCAAGAACATGTGTACTAAATAGTCAACACATGCGCTACAATAGTGGTGTCATTGCCAAGGTATGTTAGAGGTCATTTCTGCAAATGTAAGACATGCATCGTTTTAATATAGATTGATTAGTATGGTAAAGATGGGAAATTATTCATGGCCAGGTTTTAGAAACAGCATTTTTTGAATCATCCAAATTCATTCGAACAGTACAGTATCTGCAATTACGATTTAATATCTGAATTAATCAGACAAGTATTTTAAATAGTCTAAAAAATATTATTATTACTTTAAAAAAATACGATTATTTCTAGAAACGTAATTAGTGCATAAAGATAGGAAAAATTAGGAAAATACGTCACATGGACATAAAAAGGAAAGGCTTCTAACGTAATAAGAGATATATGTTCATCATAATTTGAAGTTTAAGACTATATTCTGGACGGAGCTATTAAGAAATAATTGCAGAAAGTATTGAATTGAAATTTTTAGCAACCATTAATCCCGGCGAACCAACTGATCAACAAAAGTGGGTACTTGAATAACAAATGTCTTTTTTTTCTTCGCTAAATTCCTTTTCAGACCATTAAAACTATTTTGGAAAAACAAATGTCATCTTTAGTGGAAAAATTCTATTAATCGATCAAGTGGACCGCCATAGATTAAATGTCTGAAAATAGGTAGCATTGTTTAAAAATTTGGGAACCGCTGTTCTAAGGCATTTTGATACGGGTTTGAATGCATATTATGGAGAGGGAGAAACAAATTTTTGCTACTAACCAAAGCCAATTATGAATAATAGATGGGCATTCATAACGACAAGAAACAGGTTTCCATTAGTATAGATCTCCACAAGTATTTCGATGGTATGGTAATTTACCATACCTAAATCCGAATTGAGAGCTTATGATGTATTCTCTAGACACCTTTAGCTAATAAAGAGAGGCACGGTTTGTTTGAAAATGAAGCAAGCAAGGTTAATTATCTGTATCCATTAATTTTTCCTGTCGCTTCTCTTACATGGGATTTTTTCTAAAAAGGCTATGAATAATGTCATTTGGAGAGTCTCTCCGGTGCACCCATGGTATCAGAGTAAGCACCATGGTGGCTCCCTGGTTAGAAGCAGTTGTAGATGAGATCAGACTGCTCTTATCCGTTTCTTTAGTGGTCATCTATTATCAATGACATTTGTCGGGGATGTCAATCTTACTAGGCAAAACCTGGTTCATGACCCCCTTTAGGTACTGGAATTTCTCAGCGTGAATGAGTTCAAGAACCTGATCTAGCTTTGCTGGTCACGGAGATGAGAAACAACAATTATAATTTAAATATTAAAAAAGGGATTTAGTGTTGTATAAAAATAAGTAACATATTAATTGAAACTATATGTAAATCGATAATAAAATTTAAATATTTTTTTAAAAAATGTATATGTATTTAGAATTTTATTATTATATATTTCGATAATAAATATTTATTTTTTGGTAA
>JAOUZG010015359.1:798308-856386 GCA_026289955.1 Argiope argentata | reverse complement strand
TCCTTTGTCGAGAAAAAACGAAATTACTTTTCGAACGACCCAATATTAATGGCAAGGTTTAGAAAAAGCATTTTTTATAAGCGTCCAAATTCCTTCGAACAGTACGGTATCTGCTATTAAGATTAATACCTGTATTCAGTAGGCAAGCATTTTAAATAGTCACCCAATTTTTTAAAAAAATGCTATTCTTTCTATAAACAAAATTAGCGCATAAAGATAGAAAAAAATTAGGAAAAGGTGTCACTCAATGAACATAGAAATTAATGGCTTCAAACGTAATAAGACATATATGTTCACCATAGTTTGAAGTTAGAGACTATTCCGTGGACGAAGTTATGAAGGCATAGCTGCAGAAACTAGTGAATTGAAATTTTTAGTAACCATTAATCCCGGCGAGCAAACTGATCAGCAAAAGTGGGTAATTAAATAATAAATGTCTTTTTTTCTTCGCTAAATTCCTTTTCAGACCATTAAAACTATTTTGGAAAGAACTAATGTTTTCTTCACTGGAAAAATTCAATTAATCGATTAAGTGGATCGCCATAGATTAAATGTCTAAAAATAGGTTCCACAGTCTAAAAATTTGGGAACCGCTGTTCTAAGACATTTTGATATGGGTTTGGATGTATATTATGGTAAAACAGAAACAGAAATAGAAATATTTGCCAATAACCAAAACCAGTTGCGAATAATAGAAGGATATCCATAAGGACAATAAACAAGTTTCCATTAGTATAGGTTTCCAGAGGTTTGCACAGTACGATAGATTTAAACATAGAAAGAAATATTGTTATTCCTTTGTCGAAGTTTAGAGGATTACTCAAGCAAATACTCTACGGAACATGTTTTTTAGTATCTTAATCACATTTTAACTCCTTCGCCCTCATTTAGTAATGGAACATTTTATTTTTATAATTTTCAAATATCGTAACACTATAGCAGCATGATATTGATACTGACAATTGCAAAATGTAAATAATAAATTGATTAATTGCTCTATGTCATAAAAAGGACTACCATTTTATTTGAGAAGAGTCGATTCATTAATTGTTGTAGGAAGAGAAATGTACTTTTACACATTTGTCACTTATTTTAGTTGAAATGAAATACGATTTTAGAAAATTATTTTCTGTGGGACACTGACTCTTTTGCATATCCCAGACTTGTGGATGTAGAATGAAAAAAAACATGTCTTGAAAGTTCCCTCAATTATCTCGGACCCTTCAGAAGCTCGTTTATTATAGGTGAACACAAGCGTCTAAATCCCTGGCTCCAAGGGATCTTCACTTCCTTTCTCTTTACTTTCTTCTATGCTTTCTGTTGGATTTTTTTTCTTTTCTCTGATGGCAATCTAGAGAACTCTCCATGAGAAGCTGTCGTCGGTCAGTTTGCTTCTTGTTTCTCAAGGATGACCAAAAACCTTACTCATCGGTCGTGGGAAACTATCCATTAGACAGATGGCACACTGTGGTCCCCGGTGTATCAATCGGTCGGTAAGTAGTTATCTGAGTAGCTATTCTGTTAGGGATCAAGAGGAGGCGTCGCCTTCTGGGACGGCTCTGCTTTATGTGTGGTAGACGTTCCAGGAATTGGCCCTTATCATATAGGATTCTATTAGCATCAAGTAAAGTACTGAGAATGAATGAGTCTTGAGCCAGAGACAGCCTTTCCTTGTTAGGCTCTCTGGTGCCCTCAAAACCCGAATATGAATTGTACTTCTCATGAGTCTTTTCGAAACGTCTTTGTCCGGATATTCAATTGCTAATAACACTCATTTTATCATCTTGCACACTGATAAAGCCTTCCATAAAGTTTCGCATTTTTTGATTTAGAAACTTATTGTCTCAGCCATCGAAGAAGTGAAAGATAATAAGAATCTTAAATCAGGAAGTTTATTGATTGAAGCAGTAACAAAATTACAAATACCTGCCCTTAAAAATTTGAAGCCTTTTCTGTTAAAATATCTGTTAAATATATAATTTCTCATAAATCTTGAAACGACTGCCTTGGTGTTGTAGCGATTGAAGGCCGCGATACGAACCTGCGACGCTAGGAACAGTAGCCGAGTACCATAACCTCTACACCAAAAGTCGACTTCGGTATCGTAGATGTCAAGTGTGGGACGACTTTGCTTTTGCTTGCGTGAGACGAGGTTGGCGGCTTTGTTTGCTTGTATACTTTGAGTCAAGGGAATTTGACTACTTTTGCTGCGGGTAGGTGACGCTATGACTGTTGAGAGAGACTGCGTTCTCAAGGTCACCAGTGTACCAATGATGGTTGCACTGTCATTTATCGGTTTCGGAACTCCAAGCTGAAATGTTGCCTCTGCCATCATGAACCAAAGTTGAGGATCTCCAAAATTAAATGGAGGCATCTTCACGGCTGAACTTTCTTCCATATTGGAAACTATAAACCCAAAACAATTCAGAACAGCAATAGCCGGCGTTCTAAGATTTAAGTTCGCACGTCCGGGTCACCATTGTAGCTATTGAAGGTCACGATACGAACCTGCGACGCTAGGAACAGTAGTCGAGTAATATATTCACTACACCAAAATTCGGCTTCGGTACTGTAGATGTTATCTGGCTTATAATACTAGCGCTACAGTGTCATTTCGAAACTTGACCTCGAATCAATTTCAGAGTCTGAACTTGTTTATGAGCTTAAAAGCCAAAAGGTTTGTGAACCCGCAGTATAAAGATGAAACGTAACGGTCAGCTAATTCCTACGAAGCATATAATTTTAACTTTTTTTACTCCTCAGTTTCCGAAAACTATTCTTGCTGGTTATGTACAACATAAGATTCACCCTTAGATACGTACTCCTTTACGATGTCATAACTGTCAAAGGTTCGTCCATTCAAAACACACTTGTCGAGGTAAACAGGCTTGTTTCCTTTGTGTCTTAATCGGACACTTGATGCATATCCCGATAGTGTTAATTGCGATAAACCGCACACCTCAGATTCCAAGAATTGTGATAAATGGAAAGTGGAGAAGAAAATTGAAGAGTTTAAAGTAACTAAAAATGCATCGTATTATGAGGCGAGGAAACTTGGGCATCACCAGCAGTCTAATGTATCAACTTCATTCCCATACTCGCCATAATATTGGCGCGGTATAACCAAATCTGTCTCTTGCGCCAAAAACACCCAAACTAACTCATTACCATACTTGAAAGTAGTTAAAAATACTTTCTGCTTTAACCCAGATGGGTGAAATATTGACCTCGAACTGTCTGTCCTCCATTTATAAAGTTAGAACGTTTAAAAAATAATAAATCAGACCCATACTTTTCCTTCATCAAATCCTTTAACTTTAATCAGTTCTACTCCATTGGGAGAAAATATTCAAGAAAACCTTTTTAAATTTTTGAAAGCAATCGATTTCTACCATTTTATCTAAATCTCCACATCTGCCTGATGCACCATTGAATTGATTCTGAGTTTTATCATAATCTTTTATGAACCTTTTTTTACTGTATGTAGTTTGAATTTTAATATATTTATTTCTTATTGATCATATGCATGGCGCAGTATGGCCTTTTCTGAATGTTGTGAGAATCAAACCAACAATCCAATCCCTTCAGTTCAACTGAAACATGCAAGGCAGTTAGGTGCTTCTCCATGTCATCCCATTATTACTAACAGCTCCTCAAAAACTTCCTTCACGACCTGCAAAGGCTCTTAAGAAAAATCAAAATATAAAGTGAGACCGAAAAAAACTAATTCGAGTCTCCCGTAGAAGTAGCAAATCCTTTTTGATCAACAAATACAAAAAAGGTTCTATAAAATTCAGCCCTTGATAAAGTCTTTCAATTCTTGTAATTTAAGCCGGAGGCAGTCGATACTTTTGAGAAGTCTTCGAATCGATACAAGATGAATACATACATAAGTATTTATTACATTCAGGATCTGCACCTCTTTGTTTACGTTGTAGTCGTTCTTCTTCAATTTAATATATTTTTTTACGATGCACAAATTTTAACATATGTAGACGAATCTGTTTTGGTAATAATAAAACTCAAAAGTCATACTGGGAGATAATCCACATGAAAACTTGTTTTATCTTTTACATAACATAACGCCATCCTGTGCCCCCGGTGCCTATAACCACTAAGTTATCTAACTAGTTGGTTGCGCACAAGATGGGAGATAGAAAAAAAAAGGAATAATTTGTAAAAGGAAAAAAAGAGACGATACAGCATTCAGGGATTTCCAGAGAGAATGCCATCGGTGTCAAATCTTACACGAATCTGTTCTATTTTTTACTGAAGTTATAACTGGATGGAGGGGACAAGAATACTGAAACAAACGGTGACTGTGGGTTGAACTTACAGGGGAATTATATTACCAACTGAAAAGGGGGACAATTGACAAATTGAATTGTGAACATATGTATGGCAAATAAGCAATCACTATAGAGTCAGAAATACGTAGCGTCCATCTGGGTCCTGGGGTCTTGATTTCCATCATCAGATCTGCAATTTTAAGGGACTTTTATATTCTTTGGTTGATTTTCTTAAGGAGAATTCTGGTCTCAACTATGGTAGGTCTTGAATAGGTCTAGGTATTAATGAATATGGTTTACTATGGAGTGGATTTTGCCGCGTGAAAGGGTGTTTGACGCAACTCTCCAGTACCTTTCTTCTTCGAGACTTCTTTCTGGCTTTCTCGTGTGCTATGAGAGAGTGAGTAGGCCTTCTGTGGCATAGTGAATTGGAGATCCTATTCTGCACTCTTTGTTTAATAAGTTTGAGTTTTTTTCCCAAGTCGTTTTTAGTTTTTTTTAACTCCTTGAAGTGTTACTTGTTCAAATTATGTCTTTGGCACTAAATGACCAAATGGAGCTTTTGTTTCTTAAAACCAAACCAAGCGAAACCATTTAGGTACATTCAAGAATAATGATTTCGCTGCCTGAAAGTTAGGTCGTGTGAGTTTTTTCACTTATGATGACTGTGTAAAAGAAAAAGTGCTTCACTGGTATAGTAATTTACCATACCTAAATCCGAATTGAGAACTTGAACTGACGTATTTTCTAGACACCTTTAGCTAATAAGGAGAGGAACGGTTTGTTTGAAAATGATGCAAGCAAGGTAAATTATCTGTAGGCATTAATTTTAAATTTTAAATTATTTTTCCTGTCGTTTCTCTTACTTGCATGGAATTTTTTCTAAACACAAGGCTACGATTAAGGCCATTTGGATGGTCCCACCGGTGCAGCCATGGTATCAGAGTAACCGCCCTGGCGGCTCCCTGGTTCGGGGCAGTAGTAGACGAGATCAAACTTCTCTTATCCGTTTTCTTAGTAGCCATCCATTATCAATGACATTTGTCGGAGGTGTCTGTCTTGCTAGGCAAGACCTGGTTCCTGACCCCCTTTAGGTACTGGACTTTCTCAGGGTGAATGAGTTTATGAACCTGATCAAGCTCTGCTGGTCATGGGGATGAGAAACAACAATTATAATTTAAATATTTAAAAAAACATTCAGTCTTGCATAAAAATAAGTAACATATTAATTAAAACTATTTGTAAATCGTTAATAAAATGTAAATATTTTTTTACAAAGATGTATACATATTTATAACTCTTTAAATTTTATTATGTATTTCGATAATAAATATTTATTTTTGGATAAAATCATTAAAAGTATATCAATTAAAAATATTTGTAAATATTAATTGAATAAGAATTATCAAAAAATAAAAAAAAACCACCAGGTTCGCACCCCTGACCTCCCGCATGTTACCTAGACAACCACGCCATTGAAATCAGTTTGACTGGAGTTAAGTTATCAGTATATAAGTTTTACCAAAAGCTTAAAGCCCATTTTTCTTGAAACTGTCTGGTCATTGCGTTTTAATATTTTCATGAATGAACATTCTAAATATATGCTATCATTATACTAAATCTCATCCCGAACTCGGATTTCAACCCCGCGCCCTCTCCTTGTAAGATGAATGGCATGACCACAGATCACTTGCGTAGTACTTCCTATTATTTGAAGCTCCACTATGATGGAGCTATGATCATTTGCGTTACACTAGTGGTGTCATTGCCAGAAAATGCTGAAAGGGTAATTCATGCTAAAGAGGGACATATTTCATGCTAATATAGAGATATATTAGTCTACTTTTAAGGTATATGATAGATCTATTATCTACTTCTATGTATGTTTTCCATTTCTCTCGCTTTATTTGAATAGTGTGGTATCTATAATTGAGATTTAATCTCACAGTTAAAGAGACTGACTTTTGTTTTAAATTTCGTTCACTTTTAAACAATAATATTCTTTCTAGAAGTATAATTATCGATTAAAGATTGAAAATTGAGAAAATGCATAACTCAATGAACATAAAAACGGAAGATTTCTAACATAATAAGAGCTATACGTGCATCGTCATTGTTGTAGAAAATGTTTAATTGAAAATGTTAGCAACCATTAATCCCTGCGATGGGTAATTTAATAATGAATGTATTTTTTCTTCACTAAAATTCATTTTTAGACGACTAAATTCTTTTGGATAGATATTATGCTTTTCTTTCCAGAAAAAAAATTCAATAAACCGATTATGAACGGGATCGACATAGATTAGGTGTTTGAAAATGGGTCGCATTCTTTTAAAATTCGTGGACAGCTGTTCTAAGGCATTTTCATATAAATTTGGATATATATCATTGGAAGTCTAAAGCCGAAATATTTTTTATACAAAACCAGATGGTAATAATGGAAATGTACCCTTAATGACAAGATATAGTTTTACATTAGTACGAGTATTCACAGGTTTACTAAGTACGAAAAGCAGCTGAAAGTGATCGCCATATTCGTCTGCTGAATTAATATACGAAGTGCTCTACATCTACTAAATCAGTACCTCCTTTAGTTCGGTCATAATTGTTATTTTTCTCGTGTTCGATTTTATAACGAAAGAAGGGTGCAGTAGCTTCTGAGGACATGGCCCCTGAGCCCCCGAGAGCAGAAGTCTGACTTGGAGCTCATACACGTCACAAACCCTTTTTACGGGGCAGTCTTCATTTATTCAGCCACAGATCGTAATTTAGATCTGGAGAAGAATGATCACCTCTGCCTCATTACCTCCAGTGATATTATTTCGACATGGAGGATTTTGTGACTAAGACAGTGTTAACGGGCTCCAGTTACCACACTCACCGAAAGTCTTCGGCTGGCTCGTTCGAACTCTCAGCCCAAGGGACGTGAATCCATTGCCCTACAAACAAAGCTTATCCCGTCCACTCGATAATAAGATATAATTTCAGGTTTTTC
This sequence comes from Argiope argentata, assembly GCA_026289955.1. Lineage (NCBI taxonomy): Eukaryota > Metazoa > Arthropoda > Arachnida > Araneae > Araneidae > Argiope > Argiope argentata. The sequence continues at coordinate 849,102 of JAOUZG010015359.1, read as the reverse complement.
GGTTTCTGAATCAATTTTTTAGAATGATGATTAGATGACGTAAGAATAGCAAATTCTTTTTATGGTTTACATAGATCATGTTATAATAATATCTTTTGTAAATACATATGGTGTATTTCCTTTCCTTCATTTCCTTGGTAGGATCTCTTTGCTGATATCTTTTATTTTTATTGCACGGGGCAACATATATCATTCTATAATTTTTTTTAATTCAGAAATAAGCAACTGAAGTAATATAAATATGAAGTATATAATTAAAAGGAATAAGCAACTGTCAGATTTTATGTATCGGATTTACGACAGTTTTAATATTGAATATACCCGAGTTGGTTTATTGGTATTTTTTAAACATTTCTTGTAAATCAATGTCTTGTGAAACTTTTTCACAGAATAAATAAGCGTTATATACATAATCATTCCGAGCTTCTGCTAAGCCCATGAGTTTAAGCCACTATTTATTGTAACTGGATTCTTCGGTATATACATTTAATAACTTGGTCTGCCTCTGAAACTGAGAATTTCCACTATGCAAAAATATTTACCTTTTACGAGTTCAAAATAAACGAATTAACTGAATCGGAAATAGACGCTGCAGGATCCGTCATTCTGAGAATGTCTCTATATTGAGGATTCTATAAAAATTGAACTTGGAAAAAAAGAGAATTTAAATCTCTTTATAGATATAGCAGCTCCAAAAATATTTTCTACTGTTCTAGTTGTGAATAAAGATTCAATATCTCCAGGTTAAATCTGAAATGTATGTTCAATATAAGTAATCTTAAGAGAGCCTTTTAATTCTTCCAAATCAGTATTCACTATTTCACATTAGGTTGGATAAGGGAGACCATACATGCATTTCGATCCACAATAAGCTCAAGACCATCTCGCAACATCACCAAATACATCTTCACTGGTTGCCATCACATGTAGACATCCATGGCAATGAAATGGCTGATAAATTGGCCAAAGAGGGCTGCTTTCAAAAATACCCCCTCTTCTACCAAACTGACCTATCTGGAGCTTTTCTCCGTCAAAAAAATCTGCCACCAGAGAATACTGGCTGGTTCCTCCATCAAACAACTGGTACAAGGGACCTAACGCAGGTTTCTTTCTTTCCATCTCAGGTCATCCCATACTTTCATTTCGCGATTTACCAGCGGACACTTAAAATGTCTTAAATTTTCTGGGCGAAAGAAATCCTCCCCCCGTTTGTCCTAAATGCCAACTCTTCCAGATCTCACATCCTTGACTGCCTTGACCTCAGTGTAGGAAACATTTATTCATCTCCTTGGACAGTCACCGACCATTTTAGAGTCAACGGTTTATTTGATCTGGTCCGACTCCGTCAGACCATGATGGAGATAAGAAGGTCGGATAAGAAACCTGTATCACGATTTTTTAATTTTGACTGTTGTATATTTCACAATATTCTGCAGCATTTCATCTGTAAAGAGAAGTTCCCAGATAGCTTTGGGATTTGATTTTCAACCTCATTTGCCATAGATTGGTAGTTCTGGAAGTTGAGTGATATTATGAGCAGGAAATCTGATAGTTGGTTTTGGTTATAAATATCACCATTTATAATGATTTTTTCATAGTAATAATTGTTGCATATAGTTTCACTTTCCTGTTTATTTTCCCTCTTGGAATTCATATAATTCGTAATCACTGAAATGTGAACTTTCACCGAAAAACAATCTTCTGTACAATTATCCACGGCACTAAAATCACTTTCTGCTTCATTTGCTCTCTGGAGATCTGCTTCATTACGAGAATCAGTAGGTTGGATGATATTTAAAGGACCACGTATTAGCGCCATCTGTTGGACATTGTAAAATACTGGAACGTTAAAAGAGAGGTTTCATATCACAAACGTAGCGGAAAAAAACTGATTTAAATGACATCCACTGAAACCAATTGAAAAAATTGCACTCGTAGTAAAAGTCACGAAACAATTAACTTTAAGATCAATCCATTCGATTGAGCTAAAAATTGAATGGGGTGATCGAAAATACAATTTTAATATATTTTGCCACATCCAACTCCCCAATTAAGGGTTAAAGAAATATCTTGAAATTTCTATGATAATTTTTCAAACTAAAAGAAATTGCTTTATAAATGAAAAATAAAATACTTACCAAATTTTCCTGTAGCATAACAAGATACGAACCATGTTAAGCACACTGTAAATAGCATATTATTCAGTAAGTTGTAGATATCGGCAAGCTGGCAGATGATTTGTCAAATTGTGAATATCGGCATGATGGCAGAGGATTTGGCAAGTTGTAAATATCTGCTTAATGCAGATGATTTGGCAAGTTGTAAAGTTGTAGTTGTATCGGCAACTAGAGCTTGGATTTATTTGCAAAGGCATTTAGTCCAAAGATGCAAAACCCCTCAAGTATTATCTCACAGTTCGTACGCTGACTTGTTGATGAGTCTTTATTGAAATCCGCAGCGATATGAGGAAGTGGTGAATTTCAATCTCGTGGAATGATTCCTTTAAACCGTCGATGTTGCCGTTTTTTTCCGTCCACACCACTGTCGGAGATTTTAAAATTTACCGGAAACCTGATATTTGCTTTACACTCTTTAAATAGTGGTGAGCAAAAATCCAAATCTCATCGCTACTTCGGAAATGCTGTACCCCATATCTCGTGAACAGACGATTAGTTCCCGTTAAAAAAATTGCTTAAATCTTGGTAACCTGCCATTGTAACAGCTAAATTGATGTAATAGCTTTCAAAGATTCCGGTCTTTTGTTCCTACTAAAGGTTTTTAGGTTTTACTAGAAAAATCTATTACCATACGTCTGGCGTAGCTTAGACAAAACTGACTCTTATGCCATTAAAACAGACAATCAACCAACCCAAGATCCCGGTTTTATATACTCTCTGTCAACCTAATCACGATATGATGAAAGTTTAAATACCCTTGTTACTTTCAAACGAACTGCTATACCAGCTTTTCTGTCTCTTCAGTTTATGTGGCCATGTGTTTAACTCGCTGACTGCCAACTATGAGAACTCGTCGATTGCGTTATTTTCTAGGACGCCATCTACGTGGTATCTCGTCCTTGTTTACCTGCAATTTTTGTGCAGCTACGATTAAACTCAGAATATGTCAGTGCTAATATTGATGGATGGTTTTTGGGAAAATAACAAAAAAATCAATACTGGCTTGCTTCAATATTTAATACTAAAAAAATCAATACTTAAAAAACGAATGAAAAATATAATTATAAAAGTAATTCAAATTGAAGAAATAAAATAATATTTTATTATTTGTGGAACTTCTTAAAACAGTCTCGCACAAAAGACTGGCTTCTTTTTACAGGCTGGACAGAAATAGCGATTTTCTCGGTGGTTTTTTTCTTGGGTACATTAAATAATATAATGTGATTAAATCAAATTTTCATTTTAGGCCAGATTTCTGAAAATTGTCGAGGTACTCAACGTGTAAAATATGAGTTGTACTGTAAGGTATCTTTATGCGGTAATGAGGTGGCTCACAAGGCATCTAAAACGGTTATCCTCACGAGGGAAAACTTTGTCCCACCGAAAGATGCTTCATCAAGCTGTTTGGAATTTGAGCAGTAAAAAGAAACAAAGTATTTGAGATAAGTACATAAATTATACGCATTTTGTTCTTTTATAGGTAACTTTGACACATGTTATTTATGGAAAAAAACATTTTGACTCGCCTTAGAATCAGTTATATAAGACTTGCGCATAAGCATTTGTTTTGCTCAGAGCCTGCTCCTATTTTCTCCCAAGGTCATTGCATTCTTTCAATACTACATATATTAATAGTGGCAAAATTTTGTTAAGTATAGACTTAACCGATTTGTTAGAAATAACGTTATTAAAAATTCTTTGTTGAAAACTCAAAAAGAATACATTGGCGGTTTTGTGGATTACCGCGTAACTGTACAGACAAAACAACCGACAGCACATCAAACTAAAAATAATAAAACATACTTAAATGGTTATACAAGAAAAGTCTTGTTAAAATGGCTCCAGGGGGACATTTGGTTGATCTTCTGGTGCTGGCAATCCAGGGGAGGCCGTCAAGGCCCGGGCCCAGAACGGAAGGTGGAGCGGTTGAAAGAGGTGAAACATGCAAACGTCCCGATGAGGGCTCTGGTGGAAATAACAAGGATATCCTTCGGCGAAAGCATTCTCCAGCGGTCGATGATGTCAATTTTTGAGTTTTTGCACCATATTCCTCTGTAATTTAAGGTGAGGCTGGAGAACAATATTTATGATTTTCCATGTTGAAGGAGGAGTTCCCGGCCAAGTGTTAAGGTCATTGTATGTATGTGAAGTTAACCACTTCACTTACAATGACGTGTCTGACACGCGCATCGAATTATTGAATATTTATTTTCAATTCTGCAACTAAGCCACAGAATTAAGTATTTAAATACGAAAAAATCAATATGAAACGATTTGGTATCCCAAATGCTCCATATATTATTTTTTAAAATCAAATTAACAATAAATTACCAAAATAGGATGAGTTATCTAATTAGAAAGTTAAATAAATTTGTATGTAAATTGGTTAAGCTAACTTGATCGGAAAAAACCACCATTCAAATCCTTTTTTTTTCTCTTATTGTTAAATACGCCATCTTTACATGATTAGTTTGCATTTACACTAATCATTGTCTTACAGTTTAATATTTTTATCTACCCATTTTATGTTTTAACTATTTACCCTTTGTTATAAAAGGGTTCTTTTAAATTTATCTCCTAATTTTACCGTATGATTTGCGCAGTATGACATAGATATTCTCCGTCCCGGCCGAAGCCATTCGGATATAACGATGAGCCGCCGCAAAGCAACCCCCACCGAGAACGAAAGTGCAGGTTAATCAACTTAATTTTCATAAAACTTAATTCAAAGGACCACATCGGAAAAGGATACGAATTTAAATTCTCGAAAAAGGTCACCTTTTCTCCAAGTATAGTAATTATCAAACATTTCAACAGTTATTAGAGGAACATAAAAATTTAAACAGCGTTAACTAAGAAAATGCTGTTAAAAAGCTATAAACATTTCAACAGCTATTAGGTGAACATAAAAATGTAAACATCATTGTGCCTGGCGCAGTATAGCCAAATATGGCACTTGCGCTAATGAACCATACAAACCAACCAATTATCAAACCTTTAAGTTTCTTAGAGACTTAAATGTTTAAAAGCGCATTTAAGTTATTTTTCTTTTTAACTTTTAAATTTCATTTCACTGAACTGGTAATTAGCACGATAAAATACGAGGAATGTATATATCAAGTGTTTGGCGCAGTTTTGTCAAGTATGGCTCTTGTACCATGAAATGCAAATCAACCAACTATCTTTATGCAATGTGCCATGATAAGTTATAATACTTCAACTACATCCAACTGACCGTGGTACAAAGTTCCGATGTCGATCCCAAAATAACCATTTGAAAGTTTAATATCCTGTTCCTTTCATCTCTTATACTTGGCTGTTCAACATTTGTTTAATCTTATTTTAATCTTGAATCAAGTGTGCTCATGTTTAAGAATTTTACATGCATGGTTTCACGTTTTTAATCGGATGGGGTGACACAGCCCTATCAGATAAAATTCTTGTGCCAGTAAAATTCAAGTTCAATTATTCTGTAACCTTTGAGGCCCTTTATTCGAGAAGAAAGAGCTCTAATATGGCATATGTATAATGTTGATTTTGCTATCATATACATCTTTGATTGAACACATATTTTTAAATTCGCATAGTTTGCATTTTTTTCGCACACTATCACTATTTTTACTGGACTTGGGGAACAGAGAGTCCATTCAAGTCTTTTTAATTACATAAAGGCTTTCCTACCAGAATATTGGTGCAGCATAGCCAAATCGAGCTCTTAATCCAAAAAAAAATCCTGACTAACTACATAAATGCTATTGTCTATTTATCTTGAATTTATACCTTTTTCTATTTTTCATTGGTATTGCTTTTTATCTTATATCAGCTGATGTAACACACCATATATTTAACTGATGCATTGTATCGTCTGAGATCTGTTTTAACCCTTTCACTGGTTTATTTCCTTTGCTACGGAATTAGATACTCTCTAATTTTTGAGTGCTTTGTCGTTTCGATTCATTTAAGATTTTATACAGAACACTTCAGATATTTATTCATTCTGTGTATAATAGTTTAGCAATATAACAATTATGAATAGCTTAATTGTTCTTTGAAAGAGTAAAAATGTGATAAATAGTAGCACGCACAGCGTACGGGCAAACCGGTTAAGGAGTTAAAGTCATTACTCCTCTTTCACTTTTAAGATTTTAAAATTTTATTCTATCATGGTTACGCAAACCTCTCAGTATTTCATTATCATATTTTTTTATACTTAAATGTTTTTAGATCTTGCCATTGTTCAAACCATATACCTGGCACGATATGGCCCTGAATAGTTTTAACTCCAGAAAAAACCACAATCGGCCAACTAATCTTCCAAATTAAACAGACGATATAATGTAATTTTGACCGTACTACGCATCGGTTGTACTCGCTTGACACGTAAATATTTACTTTTTGCCAAGTCTGCATTAGTATGTGGTAATTGTGGAGATGTTTTAGCATTTTGCCCTCGGATAAGTAATTCGATGCATAATTATACAATATACAAGGGCCTGTTTATTGCTCGAAAATTGTGCGTGTGTGTGTTTAAAATTGAATTTCTCCGTCTTTTTACCATTTTGTAGGCATTTTCAATATTCAACGTTGAAAATTAAATAAATAAAATGCCAAAATGATGCACAGTCTTGAATGGTGCCAGAGATGCACCATCGAGTGCAAAGAGTTAATAGTTCGTCGCATTTTAGTAAAATGCTCAAGTTTTATGGATCTTCATTGTAAACATTTTAAATCCAACAATTTAACCTTAGGTGTTTTTAATGGGAGAAACACACCATAAAATCATTTTCTTGTATATTAAAGAGTGAGTATCATCCATGAAATTTAACTTTTAGTTTAAATAAGTCCCTTCCGTTTTTAACTTTTGATAAGTGTGAACACAGTCAGTTACCCTTACTAGATCATTAAACTACTTTTTATCTTATTGGGAAATTTTTAAGCTATTTCGGGGCAGCATATTCTGTATCAGGATCTTGCACCAGAAATAAAATTCAACGTCTAAATGACAAACATTCCCCCATTTCTATTTGTGTGAGAAATTAAAATCTATGGATAAAGGTATGATTGTATATATTACAAACTATTTTTCAAGCATTAAGTAGGAATCATTGTTTTAAATGCAAATGTATTCCACTTTTAGAATAAAGAAATTTAACAAATAAAGATGCCATTGAAACCATAAGCCTTTAATCAGTATAATAGGAGAGTATTTAAAACACATTTGAGAGCCTTTCTCTTTCACGGTGTTTCTGGTGGTGTAACAAATTCATCCTCTTCAGCGTCTTCATCTTCGTCGTCCATATCTTCATTAACACTTTCGGTCGTGGCGTCATCAATATCGCTGTCATCATCTTCAGTTTCCCCTCCGTCCGCTTCGTCGCAGGTTATTCCATTCATGAAGTCATTGACTTCCTGCATGCATTCTTCTGATGGTTTAGTGGACAATGAGCATCTGATGGATGCGATGCCTTCCAATTTGCACTTCTGTGGAAAGAATTGATAAGAAAGATTAGCTATATAATTATTACAACATTAAAGAAATAATGCTCTTATGTCATAAGAAATAAGTGTCACTGCGTTAGTTATGCCTAACCAGCAGCAGTACTTTGGAAGGTGGAGGGTTATATATATTCGATGTAGTGTTTGTTATGTCCGATAGAATAGAACAGAACGCCGTCTCATACCCCCGTATGCGTGTCTATTTTGGTCACTGAACGGGTTTGGTGGGATTGTTACGGGAATTTTATTTTAGAACCAAAATGTTTACAGAACTTACAAGCATATGAGATATGATATTGAAATGAGCCGTTTATAAGGATTTAAGACTTTGAAAGCGCAGCATGAGCAAATTGTCCGCCCCAACTACGTGGCAGCAGAGTTGCACAGTGTGTTAAGTGACGCAAAAATAATGATGTCTTCGGAAGAAATCATTTTTTTAAGTAAGTGTTAATCATCAATTCAATTTATAATGCATAAAGACAATTTAACGAAGAGGGAAAATAATATACTTCGAGCAGATAACGCATGCCCTCAAATATTAAATTAATAGAGTTTAAATCGAGAGAGTTGTTCATCCGAGGATTCTATTAACCGAGTTAAAGCTATGAGATCGTTCTATTCAGAATCAAAGCTTTGATGGCATTCTATATAGAGAGTTCTATTAACCACCGTGCATCAAAGTCTGAACATCCTTTTAAATAGCAAACATGCCGGAAGTCATCGCCTACCCAACGACTTCCAATCACGTGGTCAAAAGCACAACGTCGTGGAAAATTACTTGACGATTTGTATAAAGGGGGGGGGGATGAGACAATTTATACTTTTGGTTAATACAAATCTGCCCCTTGCGCCAAAAAACAGACCTAAACTAACTTATCCGACTTTAAAAAATATGCTTGGCTCAGTTTGGTCAATGGTGGCTGTTGTACCAAAAAAAAAATCTGACCAAGCAACCAACCGACTTTAAAAAATAATTCGAAATGGTGTGTTAAAAGGTCAAATGTGTTGAAATATAAATATATTTTGTGTTCACTTATTTTTATGACATAACAGATGAGGATTATAGTAAAATTATTAAAGTATAAAATTATCATAAATTATTCCAAACAGTGTTTAAAAATCTTTAGAAATATTAAACTAAATGAAACAATAATCAAAATCGAGTGCCTTATTAATGACATGTCTGACATCCCTAAATACCTGAATTAGCTAAGTTTCTGAGCAAGCCATCATTATATTAAGATATAAAGCTAATACCTTAAAAATGAAAGGTACTTGTAAAAAAAAAGTCACGTTATTACCTGAAAAAGGGAAATGTTTAAATCCTTCATTGAATTTGCTGACCTTAAATGGGTTTTTAAAATTCATTTTAGTACGCACACTAATATTATAAAAATGAATTAAACAGAATATTAATGCATCTATACAAAAATCATAGAATTATGTACTCACTTCTTGCTCGTCTTCTGCTCCCACTTTGCATTTTTCAGGCCATATTTCGCGATTTCTTTTCAGTTCTATTGAATAGAAGTAAACATTTTAATATTATTGCTTAGTAATGCAATAAATTGATCATTAATTGCAGATTCTGTTAATAATTCCAATAAAACTTTGAAATAAATGCCATCTTTTGATTTTAAACAAGAAATTTTATAGCATTGTGTGGACATGATTACTTTTTTATGGACAAAAAAACCCCTTTTATTTTTGGCAAATGTAATCAATTTTATTATTTTTAACTTTAGCTATGTTCCTCATTATTCATAGTTAAGTGTTTTTTTAAAAAAAGGATGTCACTAAATTGATGCAACTATAACTCAATTTTGGCGATTACGATAATTCATGCATTAAAATAATTATAGAGAGCCTCAAAACCTTTTTTCCATGCTTTAATAAAATAAATACGATGATTTCTAGTTTTGATATTAACCAGTTCACATACAATGACGTGTCTGACACGCGCATCGAATTACTGAATTTTTATTTTCAAGTCTGCAATTAAGCTACAGAATTAAGTATTTAAATTTAAAAAAAATCAATATGAAACATTTTGGTTTCCCAAATGCTCTATATATTATTTTTAAAAAATGAAATAAACAATAAATTGCCAAAATAGGCTGATTTATCTAATTAGAAAGTTAAATAAATTCGTATGTTAAGTGGTTAAAAAGCCTAAACAAATTCCATTACAAAAGAGATTCTTGTACACGTTGGTATTCCTGGGAAATATCAAGCTAAAGTTGCTACAAAAACTGCTACATCAAACGAAGAAACGTTTATTCCGGTTCAAGACTTAAATTTTCAGACTTCAAATTTTAAAGCAATATTTGGTCCATATGTGGCAACATAACTGGGACTTGCAACTTGATAATAAATTGCATTCCATCCAGTCATCTATTTCTAGTTTTAAGGCTGACTCTCTCAACCATTGATTGAGTGTCACCTTAACTAGGCTGCGCATAGGTCATGCTTATTTTACTCACAGGCATTTACTTCACTAGGATACACCTCTCCTAGTTGTGTACGACGTAGGATCCTAAATTATGTTAAGCATATTATTTGTGAGTGCCCAAAATACCGATTGTAAAAGTAAAATATATCCGTAAGATATTATACAAATTTTGAAGGTATCATTGGCGAATCTTTCCATGTTAATGTATTTTCCTTTTTACTTGACATCAATCTCATGAATAGTATTTCATTTCTTTTATCAATATTTTCTCTTTTTTTGCATCACCTAACCGTTTTTAATGAGTAATTTTAAGTTAATTCGAATTTGGCACAACTTGGACAGCGTTTGCCCTCGTTGCAGAAAAAAAAATTAATCTATTGTAAAAAATCAGCAATTTTTTAAATGAAGGAAAATTAGATGTTCTATTTTTTATCACAGAAGTAAGGATTTACTTTTCAAACAAAATGATGTAATTATAATAATGTTGTAGAAGAAATATTGAGTTAAATAAAATATTGAAATCACAAATTTTTGTACAGAAATAAGATTATCAGTATATTTATTTAGGGTCCATGCAAATAAATGTTTGTAAAATTGTAGATATCGTCATAGCCCAGGCAGCAAGAATTGTTGGAAACACATTGGCGATTGGTCGCATCCATTGGCTACAGCTCGCGAGTATTTCACTGATGTTGGCGTTGCATTGGCGAGATGTCGGATTCTGACCAGTTATTTTGCGATAATATCTTAAGCTCGCATTTAGCTTGGCGCGACCTCGTACGCCGACGTAGTGAAAATGGTCGTTTCAATGTAATCGCCCCCTACTCGCGCCGATATCAGAAAAATCGCCTTTCCTAGACAAGACTTTGCGAATATATTTTAGGAATTTCCCATGATTCACCTGGTTTTTGTTGTGTTTTGGAATTCAACCAGCAACGCGTGCTATCATTTCAAGAAACTTGGTAAGTGTAAATATATTTATTACTGTATATTTTTTAAATAGTATAGTGTTTATTCTAAATAGTGAATAAAAAGGATTTTTTTTTTGTTAAGGTTGTTCGAACTTATTGATTACCTGATACAAAGAGTTGCAAGTGATATTATTAGCGTTAGGTGAAAACGACCATTAGGCCTAATCCATTGTTACGATCCATTGTTAATCACTCTGTTTCATTTAAGAGCTAAAACTTTATTAATTGAGTTATCGTCATTTCTTTTCTTGCGTGTATTTTTTTTCAAGTGATTTTATTTTTTGTTATATTTTTATTTTGAGTGTTCTTAAATTATTCCAGCTATTTTTCCTCTTTTACAATTTCTTTCGGTTAACATTTTCAAATAAAAGAGATTTTTAAAAAGTATTAAATAACGTTCTTATTTATTGGTATGGCAATAAATTTGTGTAATTATATTTTTATTTTGACGTCAGGCTAAAAAAAGCTTAGCTTAGTAGGTGACAACGCGCCAAAGATAGCAACCCCGTTTTCTCTAATATGGCAACCCTCTTTAGCTTTCACATTGAAAAGAGGAGTCCCGAAAGATTACACAAGCTCGTTGTTGGCGACTTTTGGGAAAAGTGTGCCAAGTAGGCGGTTAAAATACGATCGTATTGTAAGGGTAGGAAAAAAATCTTTAAAACTTGGGATTGAGTAGGCATTTTTGAATACTCTAATATAAATAGTTTATAATTGTGTCATATTTCGTAAAATAATAAAAAATTTTACTCCCATTAGTTTGAGTTGTTTTTATTTTTCTTTGTTATTGTAAACACTATTAAAAGTTTGTCTACACAAACCATTATCATAGCAAAGCTATTATGCCTATGAAGTGCTGTAAAACGTTTCCACGTTAATTACACATCTTCCTTTATCAACAAATATTTATTGTACTTTTAAAATAAGTGAAAGCTCAATCATTATTTTAATTAAGAAATATGCTTTGTAGATTCATCAGATCTGCTCATAAAGAGTAAGTTAACCTGAAGAAAAGCATATACATAATATTTTATCTGCATTGCTAAAAAATTATGAACAGAATGACTGGACATTGAATATAATGCCTATAACTGGTTGGCAATGTATGAAAATTCATATTTCATACAATTTCTAAAAATGACAAAATGTGAAATATATCTCCTATTCAATGAATGGAAATTTTGTGCACTTCAAAACTGAAAATGAAATTTGAAGTAAAATAAATTCTATAATCAATCAGAAAATACGAGCAACAGGAAAATTTGTCCTTGTTTCTTTGAAAACTAGTGTGGGAGATTCTATTCCTGAAGTCGAGAAGAGGCAAAATGATATATTGATAATTATAATGGGTGAGCTAGAGTATTGTTTCTACTGATTGTAACTGCAGAGGGAAATTAGAAACAATTCAATTTAGGCTTTAGAACTTGCTTAGGATTGAAAATATTCCTGACCATTATATTCCTGTCAGGTCAGTTCCATTTTGCCAGCCCAGTGGAAGCAGCCAAGGAGTTTTCAAACTTATGTGTAAAACAAAAGGCCAAAATATAATATGTCTTTGCATGAAACATATAATGAATTTTCAAATGTTATCCAAGTCTACTACATTACAACAAGTAGGATTATTTCAATTTTCGTTTTTTTTATATGAAAGCTTTTTTCATTTATAAGAAAAGAATCAATTTTATTTTGCATAACTTTCATTTTCCTTTATATATATAGAATAAATTTTATAATAGCAGCCTCTTTTTTTTTCAGAATAGCAACTCAAGCAATGAAAATTCTAGTTAACTGAATTAATTTTTCCTTTCGTTTAAATTCTTTCTTTTTGTTCACAATTTTAAATGTTCAAATGAAAGAAGTTTTAAAAAGTATTAAATATCGGTTTTAGATTTTGGTATTGCAATAACATTTGTATAATTATTTTTATCTTGACATGAGGTTTAAAAGGCTTAGCAGAATATATTTAAATATATTTACTGTAAACTTCAAAACAGAAATTTCTTTAAAACTTGAGATAATGCAGGCATTTTTAATACTCTTATATAAATAGTTTCTAATTATTTCATAAAATAGTCACAAATTTTACTCCCATTAGTTTCAGATATTTTTTTTTTATTTTTCTCTATTATCCTAAACATTATCATGTTTATGAAGTTCTATAAGACTTTTACTTGTTAAATACTTTTCTCCAACTATCAAATATTTTATATGTACTTTTTTAATAAAAGGGAAAACTCAATAATTATTATAATTATTTTCTAGGCTCATGAAAGGTGACCAAAAAGGAAAAGTGAATCTAAAGAAAGGTTTCTTATATATAGCAGATGATTCAGTTATACATATATATAATATTTACATAAATTGTGTGGTATTATATAAATTTGTAGAAATTTCAAATGCTTCAAGTATTATAAATATTTTTTTAATTAAATTTTGTTTATAAATGATGAGAAAATATTATTTATTTATTCATGATAGTTATCGAGTCAGTTTCAGGATGCTGCTTGGGTGTACAAGTTCATTACAGAAAATTCAGCCTAATACTCATTTTACCTATCAGCCTAGATCATTTTACTTTGTATTTGTGAAATTTTATTTAATAAAGGTCTTTTTAAATAAATTGTTTTTTTTTCCTTTCTCCAAAAAATAAAAGGGGAAAATAATATATATATTTTTAAACTTTTTTCAGAAGTAATTTTGTATAATTGAAAGTGTTTGTTTGAAATTAGGCATTTATTTAGAATTTTCGTGAAATGTTAGAGTTAATCATACACCAAATTTGGTTCTTATGCTACAAAGCCAAGTTTAAACTTATAATAAATAAATAAATATTACAAATTTCAAATAATTTTTTTTATTTGTAAAATGTTGTCTATTAGACACTAGCTAACACTGACATTTATAATGAAGTATAAAGTTTCTTCAACAAGTATGTAAGTTAATAGTAAACATAAAGAATTTCATGCAAATAAAATGAAGAAACATATAATAGGAATGGCATAATTTAGAATTTTAAACAATTTCTAACCATTGCATTAGAAAAAATAGGGAAATGTTCAAATTATGTTTAAATAGAAATTTGTGCTTTATTCATTATTTTTTGGTAATTGTCTTGTAGAATGTTATTTATTACCCACTACCTAGCACTAACATTTATAATGAGGTATAAAGTTTCTTCAACATAAAGTTTGTAAGTTAATAGGAGTTTCATATAAATGAAAGAAGTGTTGCATTTTGTGTATGGAATTTTTGTATAATATTCAGAATTTGTCATAGATCAAATTTGGTTCTTTTGCAACTAAAACAAACCTTACTATACAGAGATCTAGAAAAGATATTTAAAGTAACTTGTTAAATTGTGCTTGTAAAAATATTGCCTATTGAAGAAATACATAATAGGAATGCTATAATTTAGTGTTTTAAACAATTTTTAACCAATGCAGTAATTCTTTTTTTATTGCTTACATTAAACAATATAAAAGCTTATAACAAACTATAAGAATGTACATATAGTTCTATATATATTATATAGAACTATATAATATTTTTAATAAGAATTATATAGTCTTATATAGAAAATAGAATTATATAAGAATAATATGCTTTGAATTTTCATGAAATAACTTTTAAAATTAACAAATTGTATAGGCAATATTAACAATTTAATAGTATATATATATAATTATACTGATTAATTATGCAATTGAAACTATGATTATGTTAGCAGTTTTTCCCATGCATTTAATGATGAAAATAAATAGGAAATATAAATGAAAGAAACTAACCTTGTATAGAGATATAAGATTATATTATTAGAAATAAGATGTGCAAGTGATCAAATTTAAAATTATTTCAGATAATTTTAACATTTATTTATATTCCTTAGAGCAGTAAAAAAAAATGTAATTTGAAAATTTATAGAGTAAGATTGTGATAAAATAATATGCTATAATAATAATTAAGAAAGACAAAGAGTTAAAATTAAAATAATGAAACATATCATTCTATGGAAAGCAACTGTTTTATGGAATTTTAAATTTATCAAAATAAATAGCAAACAAAAATATTCATAAGTAAAAAAGAAAAGTAAACTGCTTAAAATATTTATTATTTTCATTCGTTTGAAAAAAATTTGAAAGTACAATAATTTTAACTATTATGACACTAAATTATAGGGTTTAAGAAAACCAAATATCCAATAAACTAATATTTCAATTTGATGCGGCAAGTGTTCAGTAATAAATCGCCCAATGATTGATATTTGGCCTCCCATTGCTAAAAAGCATTGGGAAATGGTTGGTAACATATTTCCCATTGCTAAAATACATTGGAAAATGATTGGCATTGGGTTGTCCATTGCTAAAATATACATTGGATAATGATTGGCATTGGGTCGTCCATTGCTAAAATACATTGGGAAATGATTGGCATTGGGTCGTCCATATGTAAAATATACATTGGGAAATGGTTGGTAACATATCGCCCATTGCTAAAATACATTGGGAAATGGTTGGCATTGGGTCGCCCATTGATAAAACATGTCGGGAAATGATTGGAATGACGTCGGCCATGAGAAAGCACATCGGGAAACGATCGGAAATTTCATCGAAAAGAAGTCAGCGCGATCATCGCCCGGCGTTCCGCCGTGGGACAAGACCAATGTTGGCGCGACATCGGCTTCCGATCTCGGCCCGACGTCGCGCGTTCTGCGTTGCGATGTGTGGCCAATGGTTGGCCGACGATCTTTTGCTGCTTGGGAGTTTACTTGTTTCATAAGGCTTGCAGATTTAGTTCTAAACTATACAAAAATTAATGAACTCCGAAAATATTTCAAAATTTTTAATTTCTCCAATGGATGTTCCCCAAATTTTATAACTAAATTATTTTTCCTCATATGATAAACGTATTAATGCAGCATTTATCTTTCAACATCAAGAAACTTTAAGTATCACCAAAAAGAATATTCTTGGAGAAGAAGTATTCAGCTATAAACTGAATACCTTGTACTCTGTTTTGATGACTGAATTGATGGTTATCTTGATTAGGGATTTTCTCAACAGCTCTCTCCCTGGGCAAATTTTGTATCTATACAGATAGTACGAGTTCTCTTGAAACTCTCTTCCACACTCAGGATGGAACACACCCCTTAGCCTTAAAATTCCATCCCACTTCTAGATTTTACGAGCTAGGGAATTCGAATTTATTTTCTTGGCTGCCTAGGCATGTTGGTATTTACGTCAATGAATTAGCCAATCTTGTCGCCAAGACAGCTACCGTTTCTTTACAACTGCCAATTCCCCACCCTGACGTTCCCTCTAGGGTCACTTCGTAATTGAGGTTGAGATGCTTCCGGTTTGGTGATTGGATCTCGCTACTCTTTCTGGGTACACTAATAGGTGGGAATTGAACATCTCCCTTCGATGACGGGACATACTTCCTACGGGGAGAGTTGTACCGTGACCTGTGATGACCATTTGGACTCAACCACAGTTCCCGCCAGTGTTGCTGTTGCGGCGGTCCGATCATTCATTTTTATGGTTAGTCCGCGTGCCTTCGTGGTGGGTCTATCTATGACTTCTCTACTCAAACGTAACCCCACCCTCTCACCTACAACAAGTGAGTAAGGGTGTCCCAATACCAAAATTCCCAGGAATCTTTACTTTATTTATGTTTATCCTCTTCTACGCCTGCTGCTTTTAGCTGTCATTCTTTTCCTCTACGGCAAGCGAGGGAGCTCTCCTCGCTGCTCTGTATGCTTTTTACTTCTCATGACAGCCATAAACGCCACTTGTTGGGCTTGCGTGGTGGCCCATTAGACGACACCGGGGTCCCTAGTGTATCAATCAACTGGTAGCTAAGTCACCTAGGCTAGTCTGCTAGGGATCAAGCGAAGGGGTTACGTCTTGGTCTTGGCGTTAAGGGTGGTCACTGTTCCCGTGGATAACTCCAAGCGTAGAGGTTCCAACTAGCAACAAGGTAAGCTGCGAGGCTGAGAATGGCCAGAGGCAGTGGCTGCCTTCCATTGTTGGGTTCCGTGGCAGGCGGTGCCGTAGGCGGTGCCGTATTTTTTATCATTATTGTATGGGCAAACGCAAATATGTTCCTTTAAGTGGGTAGCAAAATGTTTCTAATTTTCCAACATTTTTCGTTAACAAAAGATCATCTGCTACTAATGATACTTTTCATACTGTTTCTTCGTTTCTTATTGAAAGAGGCATAACTGGCCATATTTGTGAAGTAAAAAGTACTCAAAAATTTCGATATGGTGATTTGCTAGTCGTGGTATAATCTTGTAAACAATCTGTACAAATTATGAAGTTAAAATATTTGTAAAATATACCAGTCGTTGTTTCTCCACATTCTTCGTTGAATTCCTCGAAAGGTGCTATTTCGTACCAGGAACTATTCGGTGTACCAATAGAAGAAATTTCTAAAGAGTTGAAAGGACAAGGGGTTGGCCATGTACGGCGTATGAAGGGATGGCCAGCTTCTGAATACCAAACATCTGATTCTTACTTTTGGTTTTTCCAAATCACCGGAGTACATTAAGGTGGGGTACATGCGACTGTAAGTTCAACAATATTTTCCACACCCACTTCATCGTTTTAAGTATCAATGATTCGGACATTCAAGGACTTCTTGTTGGCTTGTGGCCAGTGTTGCCTATACGAAGGGCAGATGTCATTTTGACTCGCCTACGCATTGGGCATACTCGGTGTACTCATAAGCATTTACTTTTTGGAGAGAATGCCCCAAAGTGCTCCACGTGTCGTACAGACTGAAATGTTAATCACATTTTAACGGAATGTGCGAACTATAATTTTTATCGCACTTCTTACTTTCATTCGCCCCATTTAACTCTTTTAACATTGCTGGGAGAGCAACACCATCAAAATATTTTTAACTTTCTAAAAGCTATCGGCTTTTTAATGAGCATTTAACTTTTCAACCATTGTTTGGAATTTTACCACCTTCATTTTTTCTTATCTCAACTTACATTTCTATAAAATTTTTATATTTGAATTGATTCTACATCATTTTAAACCATTTGTTTCGTAAATATATTTTAAATACTTTTATCGCGTGTATGGCGCAGTATGGCCAACAATGGCCCTTGTGCCAAAAAAATAAAAACCAACCAACCAACCAACCAACCAATCAAGGACTTCTTGGTGGGGTACTAACTTGCCACCACTGTGCGGAAGTAAGTCACGATACTGCACAATGCACGTCTCGAGAAAAAATGTATTAACCCCTTGTACGAAAATTACAAGTCCATCTCGTCATAAACTTTCCTGATCAAACTGACAATGACGAGCTGGATTCGCCTTAAAATATTTGAGTTTTGATGCTTTTTTTAGAGTAGTATGTGCAAGTCATATCGTGTCTATTGCTTTCATATATTTGTGTGTAGGCTTCTAGTTACCGTTAGAATGTAATTTGTATAAATATATATGAATAAATGTTAAAACACGTGCTTACTTTCGTTTAAATACTGTGTAGAATTGTAATACTTTTGTTAAACATTAATAAAGAATTAATCGAAACTATTTACATGATATACCATTTGAAGCCATACAACCCCAAAACATGACGGAGCCAGCACCATGTTTAACTAAGGGACGTAAATTTTTTGGATCCAAATCGGTGTTCAGCTTTCTACAAACGGTGCGATGGCCATCACTTCCAAAAATGTGGAATTTACTTTCGTCACTAAATATAACTTTCTTCCAAGAGTTATCTGTCTTCAATTGATGATTTTTTGAAAACTCCAAACGCTTTCTCTGATTTTATAAGCTTATGATATGTTTCTTTCTAGCTACTCGACTGCTATATCCAGCATGTCTAATCACATTTCTCACAGTTTCAGAACTCACACTTATGCCCATTATTCCAGAAGTTTCTGCAGCTAGTTTGACTGCACTTAGTTTAGGATCAACATTGATATCTTTCAGAATTTTCCTTTTGGCTACATCACTCAGAATAATTTTCCTTCCTCTTCCACTTTTATTTTCAATTAATTCATCACTTTTAAATCTTTCAATGATCTTCTGGACACAAGATTGGCTTCTACCGACAATTTCACTTTAAGATTTCCCTTTCTTAAATAACTTTAATATAAATTTTCTTGCATTAATACTGATCTCTCTCCGAGGACCCATTTTCCATTTAAAATTACGACTTTAAATTCACATAACCAACTTCAAAAGACAAAAGTAGCAGTCGGAAAATTTAGGCTATTATAGTAGAAAGCAGATAAAAAAATCTAGTGGTAGTTAAACAAAAAAATTTATTGTTGTATCCTTAATTTTTTGAGGTAGAAATCTGCCTATGTTTATTTCAAATACTGGTGAAAATTTTAATTTCGATATTTTTTGTTGATTTTTGTTATTTTTGCTGTAACTTATCCCTTTTGCTACGTGTGAAAATAAAAACACGTTTGCACTTCTATTTAATGTGTTATTTCGATTGAAAGTTGGATTTATCTAGTAAAAGTAAGGAGTATCCTCAATAGTTTGTACCACTGTATATATATATATAATATAATAAACATTCATATAAATGTGTGAAGCAAATATTATTTTTAATAATAACAAATTATTTGAGCAACAAAACCTTAAGTTTCTATATCAATCCTTCTTCTTAAAACTAAGATAATTAGATCGTCTGCCAGAGCAGTTCTACCTGAAAAAAATAAATTGACGTTCAAGGGCATAATTGCCAGTGTGCACACACTTCCTTTTTTCGTAACTGGTAACATGGCAAATTGAAAAAGAAATAATTAGTACAAAATTTTTTTAAAAAATTCTTATATTGAAGCTCGTAAGCTGATTAAAACTCAATCTCCTGAATCTGGTAAGAGTACTCTTCTATGATCAAAAATCTCTCTGCAACTGATCCTATTCAAAGCAATGGAAACAATGTTTAATGAATGATACTCCCGAATCCGCTATAGTAACGTCACTGTCAGTAGCTCTCAATAATAATATCGTTCCTTTGCCAAATAGTCATGCACGTGAAACATCTAATACCATATCTAGTGAAGTAACACAAGACTTACATTAATTTAAAACTCTTACATATAAAAAATAAATATAAAAGAGACCATAAGTAAAATTCTAAAAAGGAATCGAATTAAATTCTGGAAGACTTCAGATAGACAAGTTTCCCAACCTATATCAGTCACTAAATCGAACTCTTCACAAATCATTAAATCTGAATCAGCTGATAAAATGGTAGAAACCGAACTCAGTCTGAAATTATAACCACAAATAAACCGAATCCAAACGCTGACAGCGAAATAGAATCTTTTAATGCAATAGAATGAAATAATAGATGACTGTCAACTTACTCTAAAACTTTCTATCGATTTCATCACTGTTGATAATAGTTTATTTAGATAAAGTCCTCCAAAATGTTCAGTTCAATGGGCTGATTAAAATTTTTTTATAGTTAATCCATATGTACCACTATTCACAACAAATACTTGAAGAAACATCGAATCAAAAGATTGCAATGATTTTTTTCTCTTGTTTTTGGTGATTTTTTGCACGAGTTTTTATGTTTTGGTAGTTGCATTTTCACGTTTCAAATTTCATTGATACTTTAATCTTTTAACATCTTTTTTTTAAAAAAACTTTCTTTCTGTCAAGCAATTTGCATTTTTTAAAACCGCTGGTACTATTCAATTTTAGGTATCTTTCATCAAGGGTATTTATATTTTTAAAATATGACTGAATTATACGTGATAAATTTTAATATTATTTGTTTGGCGCAGTATAACCGTATTTGGCTCATGTGCCATTGAATCCCATCCCACTTTATCTAAAAAAATTATTAATTATTGTCAAAAGCATCACAGCATTGTTTTACAGATTTATCATCGAACTTTTGGCATCTTTAGTTTTATTCTATGCCATTTTTACTTTTTTTAAAAATTTTAATCTTCTTGAATGACTATGGCACTGTGAAGCCTTTTCTGGCTCTTGTGTCGTTAAAAATAACAATCCAATCCTTCTTACTTCAAAATAATCATTCAATATATCATCGGTTCTATTTTTATAAAACATAAATCTGCTCTTTAAATTGAAAAAAAGTCGAAAATCAACATTTTTACAGTGACTTTTATTGTGGTTACGTCTTATAATATTCTTTTGCTTTGTTGTAAAATTTCAGAGCAAATTATAACTTGAATTGATAGCACCTCAAGATCAATCTAGAGTCAAAATGGTTTTTATCAGTAAAAATTACTTTATATATGTTAACTAATTATGAATTTAACAATTTGCATCCTATAAAACTATGATGGAAATAAAACAATTGTAGTAAAATTCTGGTTCATTCTAAGCCTAGCCTCAAAATCTCAATCTACGATTGCAAGTCATATAAAGGAATTCTAATGCTAACTTCAAAAGATAATGTGCAACATAAGGAACGATTTGAAAATTATTTTCAACTTCCTTTTTAGATAAATTTTAGATTTTTCTTTCCCTTTTATTTTTTAGGACAATAAAACCAATTTAGAAACTTAAGATAATTACAATTCTAATCATACTTTTTATTTTATTAATTATTTATTAGACATTTATTAATTATATCCTTGTGCGAATAAAATAATCTGAGTATATAAACATGAATTCAAACCACCACAAATAAAAATAACTTACCATTTCTTTTCATCGAATATTTCACGTTGAAATCTTGGCACGACTTAAAAAGAGGGAAAGGATATTTGCTTTTATAACCCTTATGGTTCGGAGATTTTTTTTTACCGTCATTCTCTCTCTCAACCCTTTCTGAAGAACTTTCTACATTTCTTTCTCGATCTGATTTTCTCCGTTTGGCGTCTGTGGTAACAACGCACAGAACGAAAATCACCAGAGCAATCGGTAAAGCCAGCTTCATCTTTGATTCTGAATGCAAAATGAGCAATCGATTTCTGGAATAGCATGATATAGAATATGAAATTTGCTATTTCGTGGATTTAGTTCCGGGATTCGTCCATCTTGTGTTGAAATAGCTGCTGGATATTTAAACAAGATATATTTTGCCCCAGGAAATGGCAACCAATGATTCATACTCATTCAAAATCCACGAGGAAATAGATTTCATGAATGGAATGATATGTTTTGTATCCTTTAATGTTTTTCTGCCATGTCATTCTCCTACTTTTTATGAATATTATAAAGCAGTTTTGAAATACACGCAATGCATGGATTTCTAAAAAATGAGCGTGTTTTTGAGTTGAAGTTACATCATTTCAATTTTTTTTTAAATGGAAAATGCAGATAATATATATAGAGTATGTTTATTGTTATGTGATAAATTATTTCCCTTTTCAAATGAACTTACTTTCTTGGATTTTTCCCCTATTGGTTAATACGTTGATTTTTCCTCATACAGAAACGAAATGAATTTTTTCGAAAAAAAAAAACATTTAAAATTTGCGAGTTATTATTTAATTAAATGAATAAATATTTTATATCATATATTCGTTTTTCATTGTAAACGAGTTTTAACACATTTTTATTAAATCGTTTTCTATTCTATCTATCGAATAGGTGCAGATATGGGAAGCGATTTTAAATTAACTCCTGGTGAGCTAAAAATCTTAAACACTGTTCAGAGCTGTATAATAATGCAATGCTATCTCGTTTCTTTGTATATTTATATATCCATGCTGTACAATTATAGCATTTAAATTTAAAACCTTCAGAAACCTTATTTGAAAAGGATTTTAATTTCTTGTTTTAAGTCAAAAACCGAAAATATTTATTGAAATAAATTAATATGCATATTTTTGGCATCGACCTAAAAGGTATAAAAAATGTTTCATCTAGCCCCATACAGAATATATGCGTGATGAAATATGGCCCTCTTGCCAATAAGCATCTGAAGAACGAGCATTCCCCATATACATTTTTTTCAGTTTGTATTTGTTTTTACGTGATATTGAAATTGATAGGCTCCTTTAACTTTGGATTTTAATCTTTGTTTTTATAATATATGATGATCTTACTTAGAACATTGTGTATGAAGGTAAATAATGACCAAATATAGCTTTTGAGTCATTAAACCAAACAGATTTTCCTAAAAAAGTAGTATGATGATTTGAAGTTGTAAATTTTGAAAATTCAAAATTTACAACTTGAAATTCCTTAAATTTTGAGGGCAATATCTATTTATGAGGAACAAGAAATTATATTATACTTTTTAGTCTGTTTTAAAAACGTGGTATACTTTTTTGTAAGCAATTGTTTCCCATGTTTATGTAATGAAATTTACAACTCAATGTGATGCATTTTGAGATTGCTGTAATGGAAATTATTAGAAACTTTTTGGATGAAAGAATATAGAAGATTACCAAATTCGAAATAATGTAATATAGCTCTGTAATTATTCGAAGAAACAGTCTCCAATCTCAATCTCTCAACAGTGTTTCTCAAAAATTTTACTTGTACGAGTAGTTTTATTGTGCATGTGATTGCATTTAGTTCATTATCTAGCTGCTTATAGTATGCGCTAACTGAACTATTGAACATAAATTCAATGGAATGGCATTTGTTTCAGAATTTAGAAGAACGTGGAATAGGCTTAACTCGTATCTTTTTAAATAACAAAGCTAATAAAAAATATAATTTATCAGGATCTATCTTAAATTCGTTATGTTAGAAATATAAATTAATCAATTTGTTCTTTTAAGGAAAAATATTACTGTTGGAAGATATAAAATTTTGATTGTTTTGTGGATGTAATTTCATAATGTAAGTTAGCTAATGTAAATTTCTCCATTTAAGTCCATGGCGTGCTAGAGATTTCAGATCCCAAGCTTTTAGAACTCTGTGACGTAAGAATTTGGCATCTTTGTTCTAATAATGTTTTAATTATCATAAATATACCAAAGGACAACTTGTGGAACGACATTTAAGAAGTTGTATCGTTTGAAAAGACAAAGGTCCCCATTTTTTTGAACTGGAATGTTTACATTTCCTGTTTCTTAACGAATTCAGCTCATCTTAAATAAGCACAAAATTGATCCCTTCGAAATATTCTCAACCAAATATTCTCGTATTTAAAAATACGAGAATATTTGGTTGATTAATTGGTTAATTAATTTGATTAATTCGCCTAAGTAAAGATAGATTTTATAATGTATTAAGATTAAACTTCTAGATGAGGTCAGTATTAGCCTTGTGCCTCTAAATGTAACTCTTAGCCTTAAAGAGTTACAGGTAGAGGTTTAAGGCTAACTGTAACGCTTAGCCTTAAACCTCATAAACAATAAAGATGAGCTAATATTCCCTAAAATTGGTGTTGTTGTGATTGTTAGTATATTATGTTAATAATTTAATTTTTAGTTAATTGAGCTATTTAATTTTCCTTCTATATAATTGGTAAGAACCATCCTTCTTGCTTGTCGAATTATTATAATGTTTAAAGCATAAATTAAGCACTACATTGTAAGAATATACAGTCAGTCACAAAAGTCTACGTACACACAGTGATTTTCTCATGTATAGCACAAAACTCGTAATTTCGAAAATTCAACTTTATTTTCGTAATTATTTATAATAATAACTCCGGTAAAAGAAATGAAATTATCAACATACTTGTTAAAACAAAGCGAAAATAACAAAAAGTTTAAATTATGTGGTCACGAAAGTCTGCATACAGAGACAGGAAACTGAAATTTGGAACAATGGATAAATATAAATAAGCCGTTAATACTTGGTAGGCCCTCCCTTTGAAGTAATGACTGCACGCATTCGGTTTGGCATCGAATTCACCAGGTTCTTCGTTGTCTCAGGTGAAATTTGGGACCAAGCCAGCTGCATAGCCTTCTTTAGGGTTTCCACGCTGATTATGGTTTGTTGTCGAATTTTCCCAAATGGAAATATAACCAATTTTTGAAATAAGCCCATTTTTAAGGGTGTATGTAGACTTTTATGACTGACTGTAGGCCAATAAATGTTAAGTTTTATTAAATTACTTTCTCAATTTTCAAGAGAGAAAAACTGATTATTTTCATCTTCATCTAATTACGATTCAAAATTACAAAATCCATCTCAAAAAAGCCCTTAGGTTGGTTCACAGAGAAACATTAATGTAATTATTATTTATAATGCTTTAAAATTTTGTTTTTATAGATTAATTTTATATTATGTAGGAGCTCTTCTAACCTACAGCCTAATCAGATACCATTTGATTGGTTCAGCATGGTCAGATATGGATTTTCTGCCAAAAAAACCTAGCTGACCAACCAATCTAATCAGACAGCTGTTGTAAGCCTTTTTTCATATTATCCTTTATTTTAAACCATATATTTGATTTCCATACTTTTTGGAATGAAAACCAATCTGCTAAAAATTCAATTTGAAAATGAATCTTTAGCCCTTTCTCTATTTGAATAAATATTTTTGAATTTTTTCCCCATCTAATCGAGATATGGCAAAATATGGTTGCTGTGCTTCATAAGCTTAATTGTACATTAATGAGTTAAAAAATCAAGTATGGTATATTGTTTTGAAAATCGAATAAAATTCCATAAATTTTCATAAAAATTCGGCAAAAGCCAATTGTGTTTTTTCTTCTGTTCATCCATATGTTTGAGCAAAAAGGCTAACAACAGAACCAAAAAAAGTTTGAAGAAGAGAATCAAAAACATGTTTTTTTTAATCTTAAGATCCACATCAAGTTTTTTTTTAAAAATTAAAACTCTTAAGTGAATTGATAGTTTTATACAGAAAGATGTCTTTCATTTGAAATTGGCATTTCTTGCTGAAAATATTCGATCAAAAATGTGCTTTTAACGATCACTGAAAATATAAATTCTCAGACCAAAATGGCTTCTCAGTATATCAAGCAGTAAAGAGTTATGATAACATTTCGAATGCTTAGTTAAATTTTATATCCTCAATAACTAATGAAAAAACAGCTTTTTGTATTCTTGATAATAGTTTCTAATAATCAATTATTTTTGTATGATGTATAAGATTTTAAAATCTTCTGAATCCATTTTTCACGATTTTCTTTATATATGTAGTCTCAATTTTATTGAAACGCGTATGTTTTAATTTAACGAATGATTTTTTTTATATCTTTTATAATTTTACCATTTGATTGGCGTTGTAGAGCCAAATATAGTTCTTGCGCCAATAAACCCCACACAACTATTAAATATGTAGTCTATAGAACATTTTTCCTGATTAGATGAAAAAAAAATAGCATTTCAAAATAGCTCACTGTAGCGATAATGCGATAACTTTAACATTAATTAAGATAACGTATATGCTATAACTTTAAACACTGCTATATTTTTTTCCTTTCTTGTATATATATATATATATATATATATATATATATATATATAATTATTATTATTATCTCCAAAAAATTAAAACTCGTGATTTTGATGAAGGTTCACATTTTAGACCTCTAAACTTGAAAAACAAGTTTTTGGAAAATGTCTGTCTGTGACAAAGATTACTGACAAATATTGTGAGTTGAAATTGCGTAAACGAATTTTACTTTAAGCTTAGATTTCTATCAATTTTCGAGTAAGATTTGTGTGGATATTAGTTCAGGCGATAATTTCAAAACGAAGAGAGCTAGATATATAAGATTGTTATACATATTTAACTTCTACAGTGGTGACACCTGTCAAAGCTTGAACCACATTCATGTACGGGTTCACTGTACTGTTGATCTGTACTTCTATAAAGATGTCAATAAATACAAAGTTTTAAATAAATTAAATTGGCATGGGGTATTATGATTACAAATGCAACTTTATGTGAAATATTTGCTTGAAAACTTTTTTAAAGCACAAATTGGATTTTCGGATACTATTAATGTTATACCAGGATTTAATCGCCAAATAACTCGCCAAGCATGACATGATGCATACAGTAAAGCTGTTATTACACCAAAAATTATATATTTCTTAGCTAGTTGCTAAGAAATATATAATTGCTTTTACAAGGCGTTCTCTAGCATGCCAAGTTTATTAGAAAATAAGCGAGAAAGTATTGGGGAGACCTCAGCCATTGATTATCACAAGAATCAAAAATATTTATTACAAATATTGAGCCATAAAAAGTTTTTAATGATTTTTTATGAAAATTGTTCAAATATTTGATACTTCATTAGTGAAAAGCAGGACATAATTTCAACCCGAGAAATACCGAATTTATCAGCTACTTATAAATAATTCAGAAGTATTGGGAATTTCTTTTCAGACGTAAAGAAAGAATGTAAACATCGTGTGTTTAAATCAATAATCTTCGGCTTGTGCAATTTGAGAACCGAAAGAAAGGTAAGAAGGCGGGATTTAGGCAAGGTGGTGGGATTTCTTAGAAAAAAAGGGAATATTCTTTTCCATTGAAAGGAACGGGAAAATGAGAAATTTTCAACAATACGGGGGAAAAATCCTTCACTGTATTGAAGTGGGGGATTTTATGGATTTAAGTATGCAGATTTTCAGCAACAAATTATGGATTGTCGATATTTCATGTTTTGAAAACTCAAAAATATGCTCCGTAAAATCTTTCATTTTTTATCGTATCCCATACGTTTCTTTTCTTATTTCTAATATGGAACGAATACACATTATTTACTGTTTTATATATTATTTATTCTGTTATATAAATGTGAAGATTTGGATGGATGGATGGATAATGTTAGTCAATCACGCTAGAACGGCTGAATGAAATTGGATGAAACTTAGCACATAGATAGATTATAGTCTAGAATAGAACATAGGCTACTATTTCTTCCGATTAAGTGAGTGGTTAATTCTTTATTAATTAAAAACTAACTTTCCCGCCCAAAATTATAATTTCTTCACCGTTAAATGAGTTAGGCTTAACATGTTTTCGGCCAGTTATTTCAAACGATTCTATTTATTTTCTTAGTGTTTTGATGCATTAAAAATTAAACGTTGTTAGCTAATAGATCTTTAGAATTCATTCAGAAGTATCTTTGAATTAAAATGAAGGTACTTTTCAGTAAGCCCAGGGCAAGCGAAACATTTCCATAGATGTATATTAGTCTAGATATATTATAGTCTAGAATAGAACATAGGCTACTATTTCTTCCGATTAAGTGAGTGGTTAATTCTTTATTAATTAAAAACTAACTTTCCCGCCAAAAATTATAATTTCTTCACCGTTAAATGAGTTAGGCTTAACATGTTTTCGATCAGTTATTTCAAACAATTCTATTTATTTTCTTAGAGTTTGATGCAATTAAAATTAAACATTGTTAATAAACAGATCTTTCGGATTAATTCTGAAGTACTTTCAAACTAAAATGAAGGTACTTTTCAGTAAGCCCAGGGCAAGCGAAACATTTCCTTAGAAATTTGGCGGATTTTTACATTATTTGGCGATTTTTGCTTTAAAACCGCTGTAAAATTTATTAATTCTACAATTTTTGGCTATTTTTTGCTTGCACCTGGCTAATGAAAAACTACCAAAATAAAACATAATAATGGAAATTAAACAAATGTTTAATCCGTAAAACGATATTAAATAATTGGTTTGCAGTTTTGATTTATTTCAGGTACACATTGTAAATAAATTGTTTTTAGATTGATTGTGAAGACTAAGCTTTGATATACAGCCATTTGGTGCTTTGCAGAGTTGGTAATTTTTCGATAGCGCTTTATTTGGGTTTACATTCTATCTCTCAAGAAGCCTCATTATGATTTCGTGCCAAAATTGCTGTTTTGCACAGAAAGTATTTTTAATCGTATTTACTGCAGTGAAATTTACGCATTTTGGAAACTTTACATCTTATTATTGCTGATAAAATTTATCGTACCATTTGAACATTCACTCCTACCATATTATTAGCTCAGCATAGCCAAATTTGGCTCCTTATTAACTAACTGAACATAAAATAATCCTCGAGGAGCGCTTTTATTTCACTGAGATATTCAAAGGGCTTATCTCCAAGAGAATGTTTTAATTATACAAAAAAGTAGTAATCAGATGGAGCGATATCTGGAGAGTATGCAGGATGCGGTGAAATATCCCAAACAAACAGTGAGAACTCCTCTCTTGCGTCTAACTCAATATGTGATTTCGCGTTGTCATGATGAACTATAGTCACTATAGAATGCATCAAATCAGAAATTTGAAGCATGAGATTAAGAAAACAGTACAGAAAAATTGTACAAAAAGAATGACACTTAAAAATTGTATAAATTGGGATTTATTTAAAAATATAAACATTTATCTAAATATTAGTCATGCATATGATAGTAAGTGACTAGTGCTGAAATTTGACTCGTTAGAAATAAATCCAAGTCGTTTTAAATATTGCAAATCTGAATTGTTATACATTTTATTCAAGTATTAAATTATAAATCTAATAAATACTTCTGTATAAATACTTTTATATATAAACATACATGATCCACCAAAAATCCTGATACTGTTTATTTCTTTTCCCAATAATCTAGATCATTATTGACTCCACTTTTAGCGTCTTCCAAAGCTGTCTCGTAAATATAATCGTACAAATCTCCCAACATGAATTCTGCCAATGGTTGCATACATTCAACTGGTGGTAGAGAGGCAATTTGTCTTCGTGCGTAAAATAATTGACTTCTTATGCATTCCTGTAAAAAGAAAAAGTAAAAATCTGAATCTGTGACGAATGCTCTCAAACATGTACTAATATGCTACTGTGATCAAAAAAAAATCTCATCGATTTCCTTTAAATTACATCTAGAATAAATATCGTCTGCAAGCTTACATTAAATATTTTTTACCATTTCTATAAATACCAAGAAATGGTCGGAAACTGATTTAATTTTATCGTCTGAAAATTTGTGTCTAACGAGATGCGATTTTCAATTTTGTGGATTTTACAAAAAAAGGAATGTTATAGTTAACTAAAGGAAATGAATTAAAATTTGTATAATAAAATATCTGAAATATTGCTAAATATCTTTAAAGGCAATTGTTTATCAAAAAGAAAAGAGTCTGAATAGAGCAAAATGTTAAGATTGTAGAAAATCGATTAGAAATGTATCGCTTCGGAATGGAATTTATTTCCTTTTTATTATTAACATGTTTGTTATATCGGCGAATTGGGGTTTAGTGATTGTAATCTTCTAATTAGAGATTTAATTGAACGAATTGTTATATTTAAAATGTTGAAAATAACAATGTGTTGCGAAATATCTCTAAAATATATTATAAAATGATACTGAGTCTTTTCTCTCAGCCCAATTTTTAAAAGAACCAAATTCCATTCCATAAGATCCAAATTCACTAGATATGGCACTATGTAATTTTTTTTCTTTTTACGACGTTTGAAGTTGCTTCATCCTAGCCATCACTTTGTAATAAATTAATATCTTCTTTTTAGCACTAACATTCTTGGTATTTTGTGATTATGGTAGCATGCTTTACATTATAAGCAGCGAAATTATAGATCAAATATTCTTTTTTTAGTCAAATGTATTACCAAGTAAATTTTTTATACTAAAATATTTAAAATGCACTTATTATATAATATGATTTCATAATGTAGCTGTAGATTATACAAATAAATAACTGTTCCTATCTTAAAATCGACTTTTTTAATCAAAAAATTGTGTATGAAATTTAGAAATAGAATTATATATAAACCACGATTTTAAATAATTCATAATTACTTTTCATTAATTTGCTCGTAAATTTAATACAAGATTAGTATGTATTTCATAGCTAAGAAATATATATAAACGTATACAGATAAATGAATAGACTCTGAATGGCTCTATTAAAGATATTCGAGCAAGAAATAGATATATTGGATCGAGCAATTTTAATAATTCATAAGTCGTGGCATCTACATGAAAATTTTTAATTTCTTTTATTTGAATATTAAAAATATTGTTTGTAATTTCAAAAGAAATTGTGTTTACATACATATTTAATACTATTTTATTCAACAAATAACTAAATAATATCGCAAACAAAATTCATCATAAGTAATATGAATTCAAATATAAAAATATTTTATTTTATCTCAATATTTCATAAATAATTTTAAAATGTATATATTTTAATTATGAAGAAAGGGAAACTAAAGGGAAAGTATCAATAATTAATACAGAATTGAAATGGTTTGTTTTCGTAAAACAAATTCCAGAAAACCATTTCTTTTAAAACGATATCAAATTAATTAAATTAGGAATTAAAATAAAACATCTTTTTAACGATTCAAAATGCTGCAAAATCTTAGCAAATAACAGTTTTATCATTATAAATGTTTGATTCAATTTATTTCTTCGGGCGTTTCATTCTAAGCCAAAGCTTCGAAAGTCTTAAACAAAATATTGCTTTATATAAGAGATACTCTCCTTTTTATCAAATAGCGGTGTATGTTGAATTAAGAATACTGAATTTGATTACCATATTATCTACATCTCCTTGGCAGTCTTCTTCTCGCAGTTCACCATTTTCTATTAATTCTGAAATTAGAATAGAATAATAAAATTAGAATTGATAAATAAATAAATGTTAGAAATGATACATAAAGTAGGGAAGTTACGAATAATGAGAAAATTAATTTTTACAGAAGTTTTATTTAGATAATTGAATTATCGTTTTCTTTCCAATTGTTTAAATTGATTTTTGAGACAGCTACAGCGTCGATAAAATTTAGTTTGTAAAGTAAAATACATTTTGAAATAGAGTTGGACTTTTGGTAATTACTATTATTGCTCATTATTGTAATATAATTCTCAATCATGAATGATTTATGGAAGAATAAAAAATATCAGCTATTTACATAACGTAATTGATTTTACTCCTTTGCAGTCCGAAAAAAAAATTGGATGCAAAATTATTCACCTATTACAAAGATTTGTTTATTGCTATGAAAAATAAATATGTATAATTCTTTTCAGTAGAATTTCTTTGAAAAATTAATCTACATCTCTGAACCATCATGTAGGCGTTTTTAACAATTAAATTTAAAAAATAAAAAAATAAAACGTCAAAATGATGCACAATCTTGAATGGTGAATAAGAGGCAACTGTTATTTCCAAAAGTTATCTGTCTTCAAATGATGAGATTTTGCAAACTCCAAGCGCTTTTTCTGATTTTGTAAGATTATGAAAGGTTCCTTTCTAGCTACTTGACTGCTATATCCAGCATGTCTAATCACATTTCTCACAGTTTCAGCACTTACACTTCTGCCCATTATTCGAGAAGTTTCTGCAGCTAGTTTGACTACACTTAGTTTAGGATCAATCTTGATATCATCCAAAATTCTCCTTTTCTCTACGTCACTCAAAATACTTTTCCTTCCTCTTCCACTTTTATTTTCAATTAATCCATCGCTTTTAAATCTTCCAATGATTTTGTGGACACCCGAGTGGCTTCTACCGACAATTTAAGCTATTTAACGATACGATTTTCCTTTTTTAAATAACCTTAATATAAATTTTCTTACATCAATACTGGTCTCTCCCCGAGGACACCTTTTTCATTTAAAATTACGACTTTAAATTCACATAACCAACTTCAAAAGACAAAAGTAGCAGTCAAAAAGGTTGAAGATAAAATTGGCCAAACTTAGGCTATTATAGTAGCAAGCAGAAAAAAAATCTAGTGGTAGTTAAACAAAAATTTCATTGGTGTTTCCTTAATTTTTTGAGGTAAAGACCTGTCTATGTTTATTTCAAATACTTGTAAAATTTTTAATTTCAGATTTTTATTTGTTGATTTTCGTTATTTTTACTGTAAATTAACCCTTTTGTTACGTGCGAAAACAAAAACACGTTTGAAGTTATAGTTAATGTGTTATTTCGGTTGAAAGTTGGATTTATCAAGTAAAAGTAACATGTATCCTCAATTGTTTGTGCCACCTGTAGGCACATTTCTGTTTCCAATGATATCTTTATTTTTTTCTTTGCCAAGTTTTATTAATTTAAGTTACGCTTATTTATAAACATTTAAAAAATCTGTATTCTAAATGTGTTAACTCTTCTTTACATTGCTTATCGGTTACTATCACTAGGTCTGATCTCTTTTTGAGCAAATTAAAATTAACAAAGAATTAGCTCAAGCATGTATTCATATATTGAGCATCAAAAAAGAAATAAAATATTTTACTTTTTTTGAAGTAATTGATAATTTATGTATTATGAAAAAAAAATCACGCATTAAAAATACTAATTAACAATATATATTCCTGTTCCTATTATCATGTCAGAATATGATGTTTTTGGGATAAGGTTTATGGTGTAAACAAAAATCCGTTGACTAAAAATAAAAAAAATTATCTGCACGAACATCTAAAAAAATCAGCTTTTAATAGCCATCGCAATTACAAAAGCTGTGATTAAAATAATAAGTTAATGACAACAGCCAATAAAACCTAGAAGAATGTCGGTTTGTGCACGTGATTATATGAAACGAAATAAATAGAGGTGATATTTTTTTAAAAAAACAATAAATGTGAGAAAAAGTTTTGGGGTAGTTTGCAATACTGAAGTGACTCATTCAACGAAACCATTAAATTGAATAAAAAGTATAATTTAACTTGCACGAGCACGTGGTACTTGGCCGTTCAAAAAAATCATGTTCTGACATGATACATTGAAATATGCATTGCAGATTTCATTTTAATCTTTTTTTTTTACTTCACAGAGTATTAGGGCTCAAAATGGCATCTTGCATCCTGGCCCTTCATAGAGAAGCCGGCTCTGCTAGTTATGATTATTCTAATCTGATTTTGCTTGGCGCTGTATAGCCAATAGCTTTTGCGCCAGTAAACCCAACAAAAATAGCTGGCTACGAATGAAAGCGCAAATAGTGTCTCGTGAATAGAAACTTACCTCTCCTCTTTTCTTGTATTATATCTTCATAATCTTTGCACTCTGGGAATATTGGGAACAGATATTCAGAGGTGCACGTAGTATTTTCTTCCACATAACTTACATCTTGAGCATCGCTAATAGCAACGCTACAAATAACAATAAAAATTACAAACAGGGACTGAAAAATGGACGTCATGTTTCTCTCAAAATTACTAATGGGAAAGTTGAAATGGGCATATTTCTTCTTTATATGCAATGTAACAATAGAAATGCTTTTGATATGGGCTCATATCCAAATATTTCCTGTTTTATGCATTTCCATTCATGTTCAAGGACTCTTTTTGAGTATTTCATTCAAATGTAAACGTTAAAAATAATTATGCTTTTTACATTTATATTCGTTCGAAACCTTTCCGCATAAGGAAGGGTAGGGAATGATGCATCGTGCACTGTTTTTGTTTGATCACCTGATAAAAAGAAGAAAAAAAATTGAGAAATAAAGTATTTCTCGTTAATATTATCAGACTATTAGAACATTTACTGTTGTGATGTAATTAAATTTAATGTCTGACAATGTGTTTTCTACTGTAAATTAATAAGCAATTATTTTCCAGTATATTATACAGTATTTTTTAATGTTCGCTAGAAATTGTGTCTGCCGAAATAATGGTCTCAAAAGCAGAGGATACCGGATTCGTTCATTGATTTTATTCGCCAACTCGCCAACAAAAATTCTTTTCTTTAATTAGGTCTACATTAAATCTGTTTTTGTAGACCGATTTCAAATATTAGAATAGAGGTCAAATAAATAATGTCTGCGTATATTTGTGGGAATAAAACGAGATAGCAAAATGGATTTTTATAAACTTCGTTGCAATTAAGGACAATGAACTGCTTATTAATGTCCCACTTATGATGGTTGCATAAAAGGATTTTCTCTTTACGTATATTTTCGCTGTTCCAAATATCCCTCAGCGTTTACAAAATGCTTTTTAAAGAAATTTAACCTGTTTTATAATATTTTAACATATTTTTTAACACCTCTATCCTGTTAACCTACCTTAGTACTTACTTTTGTTCTTTTTATATTTACGAATTTCATCAATTTTGGGATCTTGTGGCCAACAATGGCCTTTGTGCCAAAAAAATCCAAACCAACCAACCAATTGGGATCTTGAATTTTACTTTGGTATTGCAGCTTTTTTAAACTTTGCCAAAACTGCTCTTCCTTTCAATTTTTAAACCCATATTATGTATAACAATAAAAATATTATTAAATTTTAAACTTTTAAATATGTTTTAATACCTGCCTACCTGTGTTTCATAGAGCATGACAATATTTGGCTCTTGCGCCATTAAATATAAAATAAGAAACCTGTTAATTCAATAGACGTTTGCAGCCTGACCAAACATATTCCTTTGCGTTAATGTTGTTGTTTCTTATGGAACTTGCCATGGACAGCTCGCTGAGGTAGCCAGCGGTTTAAGCCTAATCAGCTTCTCTTGTTTTGTAGTAGCGCCTAACAAGGCCAAGAGTATGACTTTTGCTACTCACTCATCACATTTGCTGAAACGGCCCTTTGATACAAGGGGGCACATTCATACATCCCATAGATAGCACACAAAAGAGCAATCATGCCCGAACTGGGACTCGAATCCTGGGTGCCCAGATCACGGGGAAGACGCGCTACCCCTATGCCAGGAAACCGACCTTTACATTAATAAACCCAACAACAAACCCTTACATAGTTAAATTTCACATCCTATGTTTAGTACACCTTAACCTGAGATGTGGGTGAAAATCCTCATCCTAAGATTTTTAAATTTTTACATTTCATTGGTTTTTTACATTATATTTAGCTTTGCTTCTTCATAATCGAAATCTTTTGTTTTTAATTTGTTTTAATTTGTTAATA
The DNA here is from genome assembly GCA_026289955.1 of Argiope argentata. Taxonomy (NCBI): domain Eukaryota; kingdom Metazoa; phylum Arthropoda; class Arachnida; order Araneae; family Araneidae; genus Argiope; species Argiope argentata. Next base: position 813,264 of record JAOUZG010015359.1, on the reverse strand, counting down.
CTTATTTTAGAAAATTTGAAAAATTTTATTTTTGAAGTACAAATTTTAATACATATGTTGAATGTCGAAATTTGACTTTTCAACTACAAATTTGCTTTTACTATTTTTTTTACATGACTTTAATTTATACAACCATTTGAGTGGCGCAGCATGGCAAGATTTGGCTTTTGTGCCAAAAAAAACCCAAATAACCTAAATCAGTACACCATAACCAATCCTTGGCTCTGAGGCACTAAATTTAAAACAAGCAACCAAATAATTTCGCGTACTATAATTTACAGTTTTAAATAAATTAAGGATATTTAGAAGTGCAGCAAGCAAAATTGAAGGCTTTGAGCTCTTCTGTTTCTAAATTTGAAAAAAAAAAAAACTTCCCCAAACCTAATGGTATAATATAATATACCCGATTCAATATTTAATTTTGTAGTATTATCCTCTAATTGAAAGAAAAAAAGTCAACTTTTGTAAAGAAAAATTAACAAAATTTATGGTTGCTACAAGCTTGCAAGAACAATGGATTAGATATCCTATCACCAAAATTAATCCTTGTGGCCATTTGGATCCAAGTTTTTATTTCCAATTATAAGCTTCGCATGTTTATAATTGTTTATTCATAAGCTTCACGTGTTTATACTTGTTTATTCATAAGCTTCGCGTGTTTTAAATCGTTTATTTATAAGCTTCATATGTTTATTTATAAGCGTACATATTTAAAATATGTACGCTATGCACTAATGCTGCTACAACTAGAACAAAAATGAAAAGAACTAAATTAGCAAAAAGGTTTCAGAAAAACTCGAAATCAAAGGGAGAAAAAAAAATACAATGAATCCGGCCTGAAGACTTTTTCAAGGATCACTCTCAGACAGGGATTCAAAACAGGAATTTTTTTCAAAGATTTATGAAAATAAATTCCTCTTTCTTTATTTTTGACATTACCTGTATTAATCCTTATCCTCTAAAATTTTAATATCCTCTAAAATTTTAACTTCCCATTCTCCGAAACCTTTCGAAGGCCAATGGAATTTTCTAGATAATTTAGCAATAAATATATCCAAATCCTGTCCAATAGAAATTAGAATTTTATTAACGTTTACATTTTCTCTTAATCTAAATTTTGTTCTCCTTTCCATTAAATTTCTTAAAGAGTTAGAATCAATAATTTATAAGCGTCACATGTTGAAATCGTTTATTTATAAGTTTCATATCTTTATTTATAAACTTACATATTTATAATTGTTTATTTATAAGCTTCATATCTTTATTTATAAACTTACATATTTATAACTGTTTATTTATAAGCTTCACGCATTTATAAATGTTTCTTCATAAGCTTCAAGTGTTTATATTGTTTATTTATAGGTTTCACATGTTTAAAAATTTTTATTCATACGCTTACATGCTTATAATTGCTTATTTACGAGCTTCACATCAAGAAATAGTGTTTTGATATCTCTTTTTAAATACTTTTTTATAAATAGTTATAGAAATGACTGATATGTAACAATAGCGGTACTAGATAGATTTAAACATGTCGGGGCGTTTTTAACATTAAACACATTTTAACCGATTGTTGATTATTTAACGCTCAGACAATTTGTTTTTTAATTCATCGACTTTAACTTTATCATACTTGGTGGGGCGATGTACGACCAAAATATTTCCAAATCCTTAAAGACTAATCGTCTTTTTTACGCACATCTAATACATTTTTTTTAAATTTGTGTGACAACATAAAAGCCCATTATTACTTTCACTTTTGTTCCACTTTTAAATTATCATTGCTTATTTTAAATTTCAGAATTTTATAGATTTATTGTATTTTAATCAACTTTTACACTTTCTTACCGAATAATTTTATATTTTTATTCATGAAATATTTTTATATAGTATAAACTAAGACTATACGCTTTGCGTGGCATGGCAAAATATCGACCGTTTCGCCGAATAATTTCAAAACGACAATAAGAAAATAGCCTAGGTTAAATCTATCATTAAAAGTATTATCAAAATATTTTTTTTTCTTTTGTAAAATATATACGGGTAAAAAGAGACAATTATTTTTATTGTAGTCTTATTAAATTGAGATTTGTGTTACTAAGGTGTTGTTTAAACCTTAATGTAGCCATTTGGCGCATTTTAATATTTCTTTTAATTTTACGAAAAAATAATTTTTTAATTAATGATCATTTGTTCAAAATATATATTGTATTAAAAAAATTTATACAAGTCAGACATTCTCTAATTAAATATCTTTTTTCCGAATGTCGCAATTGACAAATAACCGGATTTCAAAATCCCAATCCTTGGCATATCCATTCGAACATATTTCTAACAAACAGAAATCGATACCAGTTGAAAAGATGACCTTTATTTTCCCCCTTAACATCTGGATTCTATATCTATTTTTAGCAGACGCAAAGGCTAATGAATTCAAATAGATACCAAGCCTTTGACTGCTAACCATATTATCTTTTAAAATCGCATCAGTTGTTTATTTTTATTACTGTAGAATTCTATACACAATATTTAGTCACTCAATCCTCGAATGCAGACGATAACAAGCGTAGAATAGAATACAGGTGGATATTTAAATAATTTGGGATAGGAAATTTGGTTCAAAGGTTTTATATTTATTTTACACATCTAATTTTAGAATTCGTTTAGTGGAGTATGCGTATTATTTAAAATAACTTCTCCACTAAAACACTCGGGTATTGATGTTTATCTTACTACGTCATGGCATTGAATTTGCGCTAATCGAATTTTTTCTTAAGCGTTTTGCAATAAATTAATTTGTTGTGATTTCGTTAAAGAAAATTTTCTATTCCAGCCAGATGTAATAAAATTATAGTTTGGTTGTATCGCAACATATTGTGCGGTTTGCGTAGCGTGGAAAAATGAGAAAAAAAAGATTAATTAGTCTAAAAATAAAATTATTATTTAATTTATATTTTTACTTTCCTCATACGTCAGACCCCCCCCCATCCCTGAAAGGGGCACTTTGAATTGAGGATGAGATGTTTCCGACATGGTGGTTGGATCAAGGTCCCTTGGAAGGTGCGCAATAGGTAGGGGGTTGGCTCATCGATGATGGGATGTACTTCCTACGGGATGGGTTGAACAGTGGCTGGTTATGGCCTTTAGGACTCAGCCACAGTGTCCATTAGTGTTGCGGTTGCAACGATTTGGTCATTAAGTTTTGTAGTTTTATTCTGTGTGCCTTTCGGGCAGGTCGGTGAGTTTGGTATGACTTTTCTCATGCATCAAGCATACAAAGGAAAATTACTGTAATCTCTAAAAAAATTGCACTCTATATTTTTACGAATTTGGGAATTTAGGTAATGAGATTAGGTAATGAGAAAGAAATGATTTGTAATTTTTTTATATCAAATTTGAAATCACTCTTTCTGGCTGTCCAAGATGGACAAGATATGTAAACAAGATAACTACAAAATCTGGTTGGCTAAAATTGGAAATATTTATTTAACATCTAAACTACAGATGTTCTTCAAATTTAAAACTATATCTTTTAAAGGATTGACCACCTGCCTAACTGTGTTTTTTTTGCATGTATGTAGACGCAATAATTCAAAAACATAAAACTTTGATAAGTGAAACTCAATTCGTAATTTTAGCATGTAAATGTAATTCCTATAAAAAATTTGAATTAATCTCTCCAAATGGTTTTGTATTATACCTAACAGTAATTTATACCCTAAAGGAAATATGAGTATATGATATTTTATACTCATATTATGCTCTATGGTTTTAATTATACATTATACAATTTTGGAGGGTTTTATTATTTATGCGTAATATATGGTTTTAATTATTGTGATAATTTTATAAATGGTTTTATATATTATTACTGTAGTTTTCTATGTTTTTTCTACCAACGTATCCCTACTTAAGTGCTTTTTAAATAATCTTGATCTTAATTTAATAATTTCAGCTCCTTTTAAGTGGACAGTAGCTTAGATACTCGAAATTTAACTTCTTTCTAGTCCATTTCTTTTTAACTTAACATTCTATTCAATTTCTTGATTCCTTTATTTCTTGCTGTTTTAATGACGGAAATATCTCTGTATAAAGGGATATGAGCATTGCTTCTTCTGAAATAGAATTAGATTTTACATATTTTTATCTCTTGATTTTAACAAGTATTTATACACTCATCATGTGTTTGGCGCAGCATAGCCAAATATGGCTCTTGTGCCATTAAACCCTAATCCTATTCTATTCTATCCTATCTGAAATAGATTCTTTTTGTCTATGCATTGTTTTTTCATTTAATGTATCCTTTCTTAAGTACCTAATTGAATTTATTTCGCTAAAAGGTAACTAATATGTTAAAGAAAAATTATAAGTATGAATAATTAAATAATTAATATTTAATCAATACATTGGCTTCGATAACCTAGAAGGAAAACTTTCGTCCTTTTTGTACTCTAGTTTCGAAGTCCACCTTCATTGAAATATCTGCCAGGATCACGTTTCTCCCTTTCTGGTTTGAAACAGGTCTAAAAAATGATTTCGGCATCGTCTTCGTCGTCTGAACAAGTCTCAAAATGATAAAAAAAAACACTCCCCAAAATAGCTCTAATATTTCTTTGATACGAAACTGTAATATAACTAAACTAGACTTCATATCTTCTACTAAGCCCTACCATGCAGTTCGTTCGTTTCAATATTCTGAAATATTTCTTTTCATTAGAATAAAAATATACTACTTTTCAATTCCATTATGCATCCTAAATTGCACTGTTTTTGTCCAGCATTTAATTCCAAAAGGTTATTAACATTCCTTTCAAACATTTCAATTTAACCCCTTAACCGGTTTTCCGTACGCCGTACGTGCATCGATTTATCGAATTTTGAAAGTTGTAAACAAAAAATAAATCATTCATAACGATTATAACTGAATATTAAAATTGCTTCGAATACGTAGATAAGTCATGTATTCAATGGATTTCCACTTGAATCAAAATTAGAAAATATTCCCAAAATAGAAGGTGTCATCTTATTAGATAGTAAGGAAAATAAACCAGTTAAGGGGTTAAATATTATCTGTTTACCATTTACTTATGATAGCAACATCGATATCTTTGTAGTCTGGCTTTCAGATTTGAATGCCTTTGTATTTTTAATGTTTATCTTTATACACCTTCGTTTTCCTTCGATACATTTGACACAAAATCCCTTTTTTGGCCTACCAAAAGATCTCTGTACACATTTTAATGTACAAAATATTAATCGAGTGTTATAATATTTGTACAGTAATTATTTAATCTCCAGTTTTTCATTATAATGATTGTTCTTTGAATTTCGAAATAGAGAAATTAACTATTTATTCTCCTTGAATACAAATCTGTTTTATAATATTTAGTTTTTAATAATTTTAAAAGTTCTAAATTGATACCAATTTGGATAATTTTGAAGAAAGGCGATGACGAACCGAATAAGCAAATAATAAAAAACCTTTCCGACTATTTGTAAAAGTTAATATGTATTTAAACAGTAAGCATGTATATTTTATTAAAAGTTAATATGTAATTTCCAGAATATTCAAATAACCCAGAAATGTTATGCAAAATTATAAGCAACGATTAGCATGTCTATAGAATAAAAATAAACTAATTTATCCTAGCAAAAATATTCAATTGTCGAGTTTCGGATAATCGGTTTATTAACCCTCTGCGGTCCGATGCCGAGTGTGCTTCGACATTCAAGACTTTTTCTTCATTTATTATTCAAATTTAATTGTCAAAAACGCCTACATAATTGTTAAGAGATGCAGATTAATTTTTCAAAGAAATCCGACTTAAAAGAATTATTTATTTTTCATGGCAATAAACAAATCTTTGTATTATGTGAATAATTTTGCATCTAATATTTTTCGGACTGCAAAGGGTTAAAGTTCAATGTTTTAAATACAGCTTAAGATGACTGGAAAAGTATTTCTTTGTGCATAGTATGTTGATAATTATTAAAATATCCAGCCCAGAATTAAGTTAATGAATACTTTTGAGTAAGAAATAAATGATATATTATCAAACAAGTAGGAAAGTTTATTCAATAAATTGTCAAACATATCTTTAGGTTTATAAAATCCGCTAGATTACTTGAGGTTTAGGTTATAAATGTCAGAAATGACAAAGTGAACTGTCAAGTGAATAAAACACACTATTTCTAATCATTGGAAAAGAAAAAACTATATAAAAAATATCAGGTCTTGGAACCCATATCAGCCGAATGGGAAATTCAGTGTCAATCCTTGGGGGTTTGGGTATTGTATCGAACATATTGGAAATCTCGCTGAACCTAAAAAGAAACTAGTTTCTTCATTGATCTTTTCTCCCGGCCATCTTTATCTTAACAGTAGTTGGAGCATCTTCAAAACGGGCGACAGTCTATCTAAACGTTAAATTCATTGGCTGCCGCATATTTTAGAGATTTTTCAGAAAAAGCTTTCTTTTAAGCAGAGAATCTAGTAGTTCATGCCCAGATGCATAAATTTATCTGAATTCAATAAGACTTTTTTTGTTAAAATATAACGGACAGGTTTGGTCAACGTATCTTAATGCTTTCGGGATGGGAGGCATGTATCCTAGACCCAAACTCAGAAAGTGTGCGAAAAGAATCATCACATATTACGGGGGCGAGAGGGGCTGACGTCGCTAAGCCTAATTTTGGGAAGAAAATCGCATATAATAGTGTTGAAGTTCTAACGTCGTCTTTATATTCTACCTTTGTAGATTATTAGTTCATTCATAATGTGAGAGCATTCTTCATTTGACAATTTGCGTTTTCCCCCCTTTATTTATAAACCGAAACAAAGAGCTTTATAAAATAAAAAGAGATGAGCGCGAAATATATCGAAAATGTACGCAAAATATAGCAGAACTGGCATTAAAACCCGAAAAGACGATTACACAATAATAAGAAAAAAAAGTTGAAATTTGCAACCGTAGATTTCATTTTATGTCAGAACATTATTATTTTAAGTCGTTATTTTTCTTATTTAATTTAAGTTATTAACCAGAAACATTGCGAGACTTCGCTCTCTCTCTCTAATGATAATTTTTTTTAAAATTTCATTTTCAATTTTTCTAGCTGGCAAACAAAGTTTTGGAGCTCTAACGATTTTATGATAAAAAAAAACAATAATTTCGACGAAAAGTTCACTATTACTGTAAGCTATTGTATGTGTGGTAAAATCCAATGAACATAATGCAGATAATTATATTCTAATATTTACAGTATTTTGAGAAATACGATTAGTACGAATGCGCATATAATATTATTAAAGAATAAATATATGTCGCATTTTACAAAATTACGATAGTTAAAACTAAAAAAGAATTAAAAAGGACACGATAATTTTCTGAGCGCGAGATTAATTATTTAAAAGTAAGAAAGCGTAAACAAACTGGAAGATGACGTTATTTCGTAGAAACGACGAACGAAAAGCAATTGATAGTAACTTTAATTGAATATTTCAGACAATACTGACAAAACAAGCCTCAAATTTCATGGGTCAGATGGTTCGCTATCTACCATTGAAAAAATGAATATTTTTTGCCTATATATTTCGGAGACTCCAAAACCTGCTAAACAAAATAACATGTTCTTACATAATTACAAGTAAAAAAGAAAAAGAAGAAACGAAAATGATTCTATCAAGTGAAAAGTTACACAACCCAGTTGTTTTTATTATATTACTCTGATCCGCAACTCTTGTGGGTAAAATTCCTAAGACGGATTGAATGTGAGCAAATTGAAGATCAAGATACTAAAACTATACTTATTTCTTAAATAATGGACACAGGGAGCCGCCAAGGGGTGATAAAAAATTATTCCAGTTTAAAATTCACATATACATCCCCGTTTCACGAATCCTACTTCCAACAATGCACGAATTGTGCGCTTGACCATGGAAGACGCTCATTGGTAATACATATATGGCATAGCCGTCGCGAAAGGGTTAACTATTTAACTGGATATGACGAAATATTTTTCCATAACACCGCATTTTGCAGTGATTATGGAATAGATTAATTATCTCGGTTCTCGATTCAATTGGTTAAAAGTATTATTTTAAATAAAATGAATTAGTTTCATCTATTGTATTGTCAAATTCTGTAATTTAATTTACTTTATGACTGAAAAAAAACTAATTTTATATGACAATTTTATCTAAGTGTTTAGGAAATATATTCATAAATATAACACATTTATAATGAATTATAAATTTGTAATGAATTGTGTATCTTTGCAAAAAGAGAAATTTATAATGAATTCGATATCAACTTATAATCATTATAATTTGTACTAAGTTACTTATAATACCTAATATTACTTATATAAATTTATTGTAAGTGTATATTATATCAGTTTATCTTTCCTAAAAACTTTGCGATGAAAGGTTGGATAATTTTTGATTTTTATAAAATAAAATAATTAATCAAAGTTTCAGTTTTTATAAAATAAATCTAATACATTTAATTTTTTATACATTATTTATGACGAAACTAAGAACAGCGACGTCCTGACTCAGGGGTAGCGCGTCTACCCCGAGATCTGCTCATCCCGGGTTCGAGTCCCGGTTCGGCATAGTTGTTCTTCTGTGTGCTATCTGTGAGATGTGAACGGCGCAGCATAGACAAATCTGGCTCTTGCGGCCAAAAAATCGAACCGTAAGGAATGTGAATGCCCCCCCCCCCCTGTAAAAAGCGGTTGTGCAAGCGAATGTGATGAGTGAGTAGCAAAAGACGTAATCTCGGCCCTAGTTGGCGCTACTACAAACAAGAGACACTGATTAGGCTTTAATCGCTGACTGTCTCAGCGAGCTTGTCCATGGCAAGTGCCATAAGACACAACAACAAAAAAGAAAAAAATTAATTTTTACTATTTAAATATCATAAGAATATTTTTTTACTATATAAAATACGGGTTGTATTCAAATTTAACATTTGCAATATAATTTTTACCATATGTTTGGCGCAATATGGCCAAATCTGGTTATTGTGCCATTGATTCCAAACTCAAACTTGTTCACTAAAATTTAAATTTATTTATCTTTTCAAGGGATAATTTTAATTTTCAGAATTAATTAATGAGAAATTAATATTCATAATGAGAAATTAATTATGAGAATGATTAATTATTATTAATTATGAGAACGATTAATGAGAAATTAATATTCATATGATTTGAAATAAATTAATTTTGCTTTTTGTATAAAATTTAATTTTCTTTCATGTTAGTAAATATTTCTAACTATATCGCAAATAACAGATAAACTTAGGATCATGTAATAATCCTAAAACAATCCCATTGTGATTCAGCAGAATAGCTTATATAATGTAATAAATTTTCTATTCAGTTCAGTAAAGAATACTTAAGATTATTTATTGACAGCAATAACGAAACCATATAAAAAATGTTTAAAAACGATAACATAATCTTCTTCAAATATATGGATGCAGCCTAGATTGTATAAAGTAATTTGTCATGTTTTCAAAAACGGATTAGATAATAAATGGACGTAACCATTTATTAAAATTGTTATAAAAGAAAAAAAAGTTCTTAACCAAAACGTGATATATCAGCCATAATCTTCTCAAACAACTGCCATTAATTAGCAACAACATTGTTATGGGCAACATTTTTTAATAAAATATAAAAGATTAGTTATTTCCGTATTCTGATGAGTTATCAGTTTTGCGATAATTAGTTGCAAAATAATTTTACCGTTGAAGAACTGTTACTTTGAGCCGTGGACAGATTAGAAAATCGATCATTCTCCGTATTATAATGCACATCGTCTGTGGTTGAACAGTTTGCAAGAAAAGCATTTAGCAATATTTAAACATTCTTTATTTTATCTCTTTAGAATGAATATCTCAAACTAAATGATGGTATTCCCTTTATTTCTAAAAGCAAAGAAACGGATATATAAAGATAGATAAGTAAAATTAATATTATCACTCTTATATTAGAAATCCAGCCTATCATGTCAGAACATGTTATTTTCGGGATGAGGTTTTTGGTGCCAACAAAAATCCGCAAGCATAATAAATAAAAATTTATTATCTGCACGAGCATCTAAAAAATGAGCTTTTAATTACGCTTTGCCATTATATTTACTAAAGGTCGGAATTAAAAACAAATAATTTAATGACTACAGCAAATAAAACCCATACAAATGTGATTTTGAGCACGCGATTATATGAAATTAAATAAATAGGAAATGGGATATTTTTTAAACAATAAATGCGAGACAAAGTTTTATGGATCGTTGGCAATGCTAAAGTGACTCATTCAATAAAACCATTAAAATGAATAAAATATAAATTAACTGGAACGAGCACGTGGTGCTTGACCGTTCAAGAAATGATGTTCTGAAATTATGTACATTGAAATATGCATAGTAGATTTCACTTTAATCTTTTATTTATTTTGTTTCCTATTTGGGAATTTTTAAAATAGAGGTTACTGACGAATTTGACCAACATACTTGCGAGTTTTAAATAAAAAGAACATATTTTTCTGGGTTTAATCAAAGAGACCCTTTTTTTTTCTTTCTTAAATTTTACCCACCTTGACTGTTTTGTCGTGGCCCTCAATACTCGAGCGAAACTTAGACATTCAAAAGAAAAACCCCTGGTTTGAAACACTGCCTAAGGATGACCCTTTGAAAAATCCTCGAGTCGAATTCATCTTTGCTTTATTTTTTTTAATTCCATTTATTTCATTACTGCATTTAAAGTTAAAATTCATTTTTATTAAGTGAAGTTCATTTGTGTTTCAGATGTAGTAGTGTTAGCGTATTCTGAATACAATGTTTCTTTTATTATTTTTAAATCAGAAAATATTTATTTCTAAGCTATTTTCATAAAGACAGCTTGAATTTTGGTTCTAAATTTCTTAATAATATACTGCAATTTTTGAGTTCCGAGCTTTAGTTATATTTAAATATAGATAATCTTAGTTTTTTACTCTGCACCAGTGATTTTTTTTAATTGGGGTGATAAAGTAAATTGCCAAATCAAACTGGCATTTTAATTAATGTTGGTGAAATTTCTTAATACTGTATTTTACGAAAATTCTTTTGATTTTTTATGTAAAATAGAATTTAATTCTTTGGTGATAACACAAGAATTCATTCTATATCATTTTTCTCAAATACGATACATATTCGTATTAAAAAATATTCTTAGAATGTTCATGGGGTTAAAATAATTTTTTTTATTAAATGAAAAATTAGATAATCACTATTGCATTGGTTTTTGTTCAAGTAAAATACAAACTTTCTTTATCGAAAAATAATTATTTTTGTACTCTTAAATAAGAAAATGCCGTTATGATGTCGATTAAAGGCAGCATTTTTATCACCTTCTAATACGGGAATACAATATATGCTTGGCGCAGCATGGCCAGATATGGTCCTTGCGCCAAAAAAAAACAAAAACAAGAATACAAGGAATTGTAACTGTATGTATTGATATCTTTATGTATAAATATACTATTGCAAGGCTATTAAGATCACAAATTTATTAGACCAACATTTTACTATAGATTCATGATTTATTGTAAATTTGCATTAAATACTTCTTTAAAAATCAATTTACTACCTCATAATAAAATAAGAGGATTTCTTTTATATTTTTTTGTATAGTTTATATTGTATAACATATTCTTGCTTCTTAATGTAGAAAAAATGTTTCCTTTAATTTATTTCTTCAATTTTGGAACGCATTAAATTCCTTATAATTTTTGTCATATTGTTCTAAAATAAAATGCTTGCATTTCGTACAAACACTTTGAAACCAAATCATCAAAAAATAGTCGTTTTTAATGATTATATAAATCAGAATATTTTTAATGTGCCTTTCTTGAAAACGCTATTTTAATTTTAAAATAATTTTATGTCCTTCAAATAAACTCGTTTCAATTTTTGGGAGATCTTAGGGATAGAAAAAGATTCTTTATTGGCAGGTAAAGGACAACAGTGAGTATAACGACATAAAAATAAAAATTGCAACTTTTTTTAAAACAAGCAACTTACATAACCAATAACTTACATAAATATCACTGTTACAATTATTATATAACATAAAATCTCATGACGCAAAATCATAGTTTTTTTCACGCTTTCTAATTTATCAGTTATTTCAAATGCTGGTTTGAAATTAGCAATTCAGAAAATGTTAATGCAGATTTTTAGCTTTCTATATTTTCTGTATCTCATTTTCTTGGTGAAATGGACCTTTCGTTCGAGGTGGGGTCCAAAGGTTCCCCATCAGTTTCTTCCCCTCCTCCTCCGTTGCACGAGTCTCCTTGTACGAATGCGATTATTTGTTCCATGCACTCCTCTGGGGGTTCTTCGGTAATCTCGCATCGCACTGATTCCATATCACTGTACATGCATTTCTGCAGGAAAGACAAATGTTGTTTTTCTATTTCAAATGATTTTTATTAAAAGCATAAAATATTTTCAACAGACCTGTTATTTGAAGAAAAAATGAGGTTGAACATCTGGGATTCGTTTTTAATCTTTTAAAGTCAGGATAATAAAGAATATCTAAGAGATATAAAAGATCTTAAATTTTTATAGGCTTGTGTGCTCGGTGTTATTTGTTGTGTTAATGCGTATTTGATCGTTAGCTTATTATTCAATCTACCTGACGCTTGGTATATCCTTTATGCTACCATCTTTCCTTACTTTAACCCTTTCGGCCATCCCAGTGGAATTTGTCAACTGGGTATTTTAAGTTTTTAATTTTCATTTCTTTTCACACCCGATGGTGGAATTTGACATGACTTGCTGGTTCCTATACCCGTGGTGAAAATGAGATGAAATTAAATGTGGATGTTCTTTTAAAGACCCATATCACTAATTTCTATCATTTTTTTAAATTCTACATTTTAAAAATTTAGGGCTGAAAAGGTTAAATGATATTTTCTTAAGGTTAATTTTAAAATTTAATGTTGACATTGATATGAGATTATCTAAATTAATCCATTAATTTGGTTAATTTTTTTATTAAATTAATTTAAAACTTTCAGCCAATAGTCTTCATTTCTCTATAACCGAATGAGCAATATTTCTGCTTGTTTTTTCCCCATACTAATGAGGTTAGAATTAACATGTTTTCGACCGATTATTTCAAACGATTCTGTTTATTTTCTTAGTGTTTGATTCATTTAAAATTAAACATTGTTTATCCATAGATTTTTCAGGTTCGTTTTGAAATACTTTTGAATTAAAATAAAACAGAACAAAGGAAAATAAAAATTTCGAATCTGTAAGGCGTCCCAAATGGTGTTGAAAATTCACGCGTGCGCAGTGTGCTTTGATTTATTTTCAACGGATGCGGACTTGATTTTGTTTTGGTCAGACATAATTAATTGATAAATTATTTATATTGTTATTGGGTAATAAAAAGTAAATAAAATAATTTTTTCTTTCTTGATCTAAGTAGGAATTGACTTAATTTTTTATAACTTCTTTTTGTAATGAAGAATAAAAAAAAATGAAAAGCATATTGAAGTTGACATAAATCATAAGCTTTTTCAATTCCTATTGAATTAAGACATCTACAAATAGAAAGAAAACAGATATATATCATTGTCACAGTAAATTGCTGTGATAAAATGTGGTTCAAATTTTAGAAAAATAGCTTGTAATTTTCTAAAAGGATAAGTAAAATGTCTTCGACAGCTGACTACAAATACCCTGTCGAATGTTTCTCTAAAAAAATTAAGATAAATGTTTGCTTGTTAAAACTGAATTTTTTTGTATTTATAATTAGAGCACAGCTTAGCATTTAGCTTAATGTATGTTCAACGTAATTTTTTAATGAAACCACTATTGATATTTTTTATAACAATCGAAAATGATTAATTTGGAAACAGTAATAATTTTAAAATGAAAAATAACTTATTTCAGACTTTGCTTACTTTATGATCTTGTTCTTTGCAATTCCTCGGGCCGATTTGTCCACTTTGCATCATTTCTGGAGAAAAATTGAAAATAAGTATGAAAATCATACCTTTTACAGCATTACATAAAAGCAAAGTATGAAAACATTGCAATAAATGTATAAAGATAAATTGGTTTATCAGTGCATCTTTCATTTATTTTTGATATATTTACTTTACAATCGGTATGATATCAACATTTTGCAATTATGTAAATGAACAAAAAAAGCAAAAGCTCAGTTTGAACATAATTTTTGTTTATCAATCAAATTATGCAAAATAATTAATAATAATCAATATATTATTAATAATAATATATAGATTCATAATTTTTATCGGTGGTATGAAATAATTGTTTTTAGATTTAGGGCTTTTCATCTTTTATTTAAAATAATATTGAAAATAAATAATAATATTCAATAATAAATAAATTAATAATATTAAATTATTATTATTATTATTATTATTATTATTATTAAAATTATATTAATTAATTAACATTAAATAATAATTTAAAATGCTAAAAATTAATATGCAATTTTTACACATTTTTAAAAACATTAAAAAAATATTTATTGAGTGGTGAAAGTTTCATTGACTAGCTATTATATTTTTAATTCCATTCTCTATAGTGTAACTACAGAAATTTTATTTTATAATTAATTCTTTTCTTAAAAAAATTATTTAATATTATTAATTTATAAATTATTTAATATTATTATTAATATCATTACTATTTATTATAGTATTACATTACAATTATTGTTATAAAGAAATTATAAATGAAAGAATATTTAAATTATCTTGATATTTAAGATCTAATATTTTTCATGTGAGAATATTATTTTTAAGCCATTATATATCTTAATTTGTCATTAACCGACCCCGTGATTTAAAACAATCACCTGATTTCTCTATCGCTTTCTCTCTCTCTCTCTCTCATATATATATATATATATATATATAT
>JAOUZG010015359.1:763280-778683 GCA_026289955.1 Argiope argentata | reverse complement strand
TAAATTAAAGAGAAAATAATATATTAAAGTGTTGGGCAGAAGCAACACAATACAAATCATCTATAGAAAAGACGGAAATTTCAAATATTAACAGGAAAAAGAACATTTCTGATCAATAAATAATATGTGCTGACAAGTCGAATTAGTGGGAATTACTAATTACATTACTAATTTTTTTTCCCAAACACCATATGTTAAGTCCAACAATGAAAACTGAAAAACTCCTGAAATAAATTTTAACCTGTTAATTGTTTTGACGAGTATACTCGTCATGGTAAAAATACAACATTTTGCATTATGACGAATTTATTCAATTCCTTATATTAGCTCACACACACACTATATAATAACTTGTTCAAATTTTCAGTCATTTATAAAATACTTTTTATTCAGCCAATCAAGTTCAAGTAAATTTTTTTCAACTTGTACTGGATGGCATTTGATGTTAATGCAGTGTTTTCAAATATTGATTCATTAATTTTTGCATTAATTACTTAAAAACTAATTTTCTCGCCAAAAAATCTTTATTTCCCCGCCACTAAATAAGTAATGAATTCAGTTTGTTTTTCCCTCACACTAATGTAGGGGAAAATCCTCACCGGAACCTTTTTTAAATTTTTAAGAGCAATTAGGTTCTACCATTTGATTTAAATATCTATATTTATCTGACATATCATTCATTGTATTCAGAGTTTTTAACATACTTTTAAGTACCTTTCCTTTTTGAATACATGTTGAATTTTAATGCTTTTACTTCTTATTGACCATATGAATGGCTCAGTATGGCTTTTTCTGGCTCTTGTGCCAATTAAACCAACAATCCAATCCAATCCAATCCAGTCCAATCCAATCCCCCACACTAATGAGGTCAGGATTAACATGTTTTCGACTAATTATTTTAAACTGTTCTGTTTATTTTCCTAATATTTAATGCCTTTAAAATTAAACATTGTTAATTGATAGATATTTACGGTCTCTCTTTGAAGTACTTTTGAATTAAAATAATACAGAATAAAGAAAATTAGAAATTCCTAATCTGTATTGCGATCTGCAACTGGTGTAGAAAATTCAGGCGTTTTGTGTTATCACAATTGGCTTTGAATACTCAAATGACGCTAGTATAAATTTTTGATCACTTATTTATAGTAATTTTAATTGTAATGTAGGTCCAGTCTGGTTGATATGGCGCTGGATTCGCACCCCTTGGACTGCGAGTTCGAACACCATATATAGAAAGGAGAATGGATATTCGTTTTCTAATTAATATTGTGACTCTGTTATAAATATATTAATTCTGACTATTTAATAAAAACTAAAATATTTTTTTTTCTTTGTTAACCTAAGTAGGATAGGACTTTCTTTGTTAACCTAAGTAATATAAAAAAATTGTTCTTTATATTACTTGTTTTTCAGGAGTAAAAAGTAACAAAAATCTGCAATTTGAATAAAAATTTTAGCACGAAAATCAAGCATTCTTGTAAATATCAAGATGTTCAAAAAAATTTGAGTCCAAGTCGAAATAAAAGGAACAAATAAAAGAGCATTAAACTTTGTACTCTGTTTTGCCTCATTGCCGTTCATTTAAGATTAAGACATAAAATTAAAATGGAAAATGAAATTTTTTATGTTGGTTTATGTTCATGTGAAAAAAATGTATGTTGATTTAAATTAATTAAATGTGAGCATCGAAATAAAAAAAAACAAAAGTAATTTCATTACAAAATTTTGTTATACATACTCTGTGTTTCACTATTAATAACTAAATTTATTGACACAATTTAGATAAACATTTTCTGAAGTGGTCGAAGCAGTTGTCTGGTTAATTTTCTTAAACTCTTACAATTTATAATCTTTTTTTACATTAACATAATGCTAAATTAATATCAGAATAAAATTGTGCCTAGTTAAAAATGGAATAATGTATAATTTTAAATAAATAATTTACAATTATAATTGTAATAAATTACGCATTAAAGCTTTCATTCATATAAGTTGCAAATAAATAATAGTTTATATACGAATTAAATTATTAGAATCAAATAAAATATCCAAACATACCACGATTCTTTGCTCTCATAGACTCTGCCAGAGATTCACAAGCTGGGAACATATCATAAATAGATTTTGAGCCTTTCGGACCACCAGGTCCACCATGAGGACCCCCATGGGGAGGTCCTGGAGGACCTCCCCATGGTGGTCCTCCAGGTCCATGAGGTCCTTCTGGGGGAGGAGGAGGGGGAGGAGCAAGGACAGAAGCTAACAAACAACAAAACAGTGCAACGGTTACTAAAAAATTCATGGCTGCTTTCGAATCAGCGTAAAATCGGGAAAGTTATTTCTACTTCACCGTTTTTATAGTCTATATTAATGTCAGATGCTGCTCATTGGTGACGATTTACAATAAAACCCAAAGAAGGAAGTTCAGAGTTCAGTCACGTTTGCGTGTTTTAAAAAATATGAATCTGTTTGAAAAACTGAATGTGATATTTACGTTTCATTATATTTGATTCCGAATGATATGCATGTATTTGTTTGGTGGAGTACGTTCTGCATCAAGAAAGCAGCTGGTAAAAAATAAAATGCGTAGGCAGGTGCTTTTTCCCCTTTGTAGGAAGATTAAAGTGTTCCCTAACAAAATAAAAGGGGAAATTTTGATTCTTTTTGTTCTTGATATTTATATATTATCTGCATTTTTGCAGAGACTTGAAATTTTAATGAAGTGAAAATAACGTCTTCGATTAACTATAAAATTATAGTATAGTTGAAAATTTATAAAATAATTTAATTATTTTTTTATTTATGAATTATGTAATATTTTTTTATTTATAAAAATTTTTTTTAATTTTTTTATATAAAAAACAAGCATCGGTTTTCCACTCCCACTTTGATATACGTTTTAACACTAACTATATAGAAACGTTTATACGTTTAACACTAACTGTATAAATTTGTATTAAAAGGCATTAGCAATATTATATATTTATAGCTATAAAATTACAGTATAGTTGAAAATTTTTGTAATAATTTTAATTTTTTTATTTATGAATTTTATAACTTTTTTTATTTATAAAAATAATATTTTTAACATTTTTTTAATATTAAAAACAAGCATCGGTTCACCACTCTCACTTTGATATAGGTTTAAACACTAACTGCAAATATGTATAAAAAGGTATTAGCAATACGATAAAAAACAATGCGTTAATTTTTTATATTCGATGGAATAACTTCATTATATGTATAAGTAAAATACGCGACTTAATATTTTTGTCAGGCATTATTTCATTTTGACGAAAAATGTATTTGCAACATTTTTGTCTTACCCATTCAGAGGTCGTTGATCTTTAAAAATATATTTCATTTTCTAAAGGAATTGTATAAAGAGTTCATTTCACTTAAAATTTAACTTTGGAACTTCGTGTGATCTTTATTTATTTTTTATTTTAAGGTTTGTTTTCTTAAACATCTGTTTTAAATTTGAACTTTTTAAAAACGATTTTTGTTTTCTCATCATGTTTAATATGTTTTGAAAATTAAGGGGAGGGGGACTATTTGTGATTATGTATATTTATATATCTTCTCCAAACTTTATATTTGTTCTCGGTCTTTTGATGCAGGTTATTTTTTTATATTTCCTTTTGGGTCTAACGTTATCTATATAGCTGATTATTTTGAAATTTTAATATTTAGAATCTATTCTAGACTTCTCTTAACAATATCAAATTTTTTCCAGCGTTTCATAATTTAATATTGGATAGATTTGCAAATCAAAATTTATATAACTCTCATAAATATATTTGTAGAATTTTTTTTAATATTTGTATTTTTCCTTATGTATTCCTTTATGTTTCTTAGAATACAACTCATCCTTAATGATTTATCATCAATTTTTATAGTTGCAAATTTTTGAAATTTTTGATAAAATACTTCATATCACATTTAACTACTACCCTTATGCATCTTAGTTTTCTTAATTGTTAACTCATATTGCTTATGATATATAATTTTTTGATGGCATAGTTTGGCAATTCCCAGTAATAATTTTTATTTTCTTAATGCACTCTAAAAATTGTTAGTACAATGCACATGCAATTTTTACATTCATATTACAGATTAATTTTTAAAAATTTCTCTCATTTTCTAAAAATGTAAATATTTCATTTATTTCCTGATGTTCTTTCATATCATTTCTATGATTTTCGGGGCTCAATTCGCTAAAGATTAATTTTTATTAAATTTTGATTCCGTCTGAAAAGCATATTTTGATAGTTAATTTCAGACAAATTGAATACAAAACACTATTTTTGTAACTTTATGAAATAAATTAAAAAGAGAAATAAGCAACAATAAAAGACGGTTCTAAAAGTAATTTTTGATGAATTGACTGTAAGAAATCCATGATAACCTCTTACTCTTTTTTAAAATCAATTGGTTTTTATTCACATATTTAATATGTCTTGGCGGTATCCTGGTACAGAGGTAGAACGTATTCCACATGATCTGGGCATCCCGTGTTCGCGTTTCGGTCAGGGCTTGGTTGTTCTTCTGTGTACTATCTGTTAGGTTTATGAATGAGCCTCCCTTTAAAAAAGGGACTGTGCAAACAAATGTGTTGAGTGTGTAGCTAAGATGTACTCTAGGCCCTATTTAGCGCTACTTGAAACAAGAGATGCGCCCTCGGCTTAAAATCGTTTATTGGATCAACGAGCTTGTCCATGTCAAGTGCGAATAGTAACAACAATATCTACTCTCCTTTCTTTTTGAATATTATATACTATTATTTTTTTTTACTTCACATTATTTTTAATGCTAACGAATTTTGAAAATTCAACTTGAAGGAATTTTACCTAGTCTGTCGCACCAAGGCCAAATCTGTATCCCTTGTGACGAAAAAATCAAATCAATTCAATAGCATTATTGCAATAATAATTATTACGTAATTTTAAATATAAAAGAAATATCTCTGTAATCGTGAAAGTATAATTTTGCGCAATTTTTCCCTGTGAATTCTGAATTTAAAAAAAATCTCTTTACAACAATAGTCCCCATTGTTACGTCAGCATTTGTAAACGGGTGATTTTCACCCTTTGTTGAAAGACTAGGAAGGCAGATGCTTTTTATACACATACTTTAAATGATGAACGGAAGTGAAATTGCATTATCTAAAAACACAATGCGATATTTAGAAAATGGTAATCCAAACAATCGAAAGATTCAGTGGCATAATAATTTTAAACTCCATTAGGCTCACGTAAACAATAAAAAAGCAGTTGAAAAGCTGTTTAAAGCTCTGACAAAAAGCTGTTTAAAGTTCTTCACAACCAATAATAAAATAAAAAGATTAAAATGAAATCTGCTATGCATATTTCAATGTATCGTGTCAGAACGTAATTTCTTGGGAGACCAAGCACCCCGTGCTCGTGCGAGTTAAATCATATTTTTATTCATTTTAATTGCTTCATTGAATGAGTCACTTTAGTATTGTAAACGATCCAAAAAACTTTATCTCGCATTAATTGTTTATATAAAACATCCCATTTCCTATTTATTTCATTTTATATAATCGTGTGCTCAAAATAACATTTTTCTAGGTTTTATTTGCTGTTGTCATTAACTTTTTTTTAAAAAAATCAGAGCTTTTGTAAATGCGATGACAACGCGTTAATAAAAGCTGATTTTTTTAGATGCTCATGTAGATAATAAAACGTTTATTTTTCGCCTACGGGTTAAAATGTTTATTTTTCTCCAACGAATTTTTGTTGACGAAAGAAAACCTCATTCCCAAAACAATATCATGTTCTGACATGATAAAAATAACTCTTTTGAAGGACTCATAAATTTCAAATTAAGCATAAAAGATTTAAAACTTTACAAAGACAACCATTCTTTTTGATGAATTAGATGGTTGCCAAAGTCGTTACCAATAAAAGCATTTGCTCTGTTAGCACTCTGTAGAATAATATTGTTGATTTACGAATCCGAAAGCTCTTCTTTCTTTTGCACATGCGTCAATTCGTTTATTTAGTCAAAATAGGCGTGTAAAGAAAAATACAAGGAGATGGTGTTTATATTTAACCTTAGAGAGAACTCGGATTATCACGGATTTGGTTGCAGGTAACTTGTATTATTGTCGGAATTCACAATAAAATGCCCCTCAGGGGCTCACCTTCTTTAGGTGGGTGTGGGTGTCCCAATCCCGAGGTTCCCAGGGATCTTTCCTCCATTTATATTTTATTCTCCCCTACGCCTCTTTCTGTCTGCTTGATCCTTCTTTCCCTCGACGGCAAGTGAGGGAGCTCTCCATGAGAAGCTGTCGCCGCTCTGTTTGCTTCTTGCTCCTCATGGACAGCCAAAAACCCCACGTGTCGGCCGTGCGTGGCGACCCATTAGACGGGCGGTGCACTGTGGTCCCCGGTGTATCAATCGGCTGGTATCCTAACCATTTGGTTGGTCTGCTCAAGGGGATCAAGCGAGGAGGTCACCTTCTGGGGCTCTGCGTTAAGGGTGGTAGACGTTCCTGGAAGTGGCCCTTAGCGTATAAGTTCTGGCTAGCATCAGGGTAAGCGCCGAGGCTGGAATCGACCAGAGCCGGTGGCTGCCTTCCCTTGTTGGGCTCCGTGGAGGGCGGTGCCGTCGGGGCTTGAATTTTGTTCCCTTTTTGCATGGGTTTTTCTAACACTTTGCCACGTTTACCTATAACAGAAGATACAAGATTTTTAATTTTGCACACACCAAAGTCATTTCACAAAGTATCGCCTTTTATTATTCAAAGATTAATTACTTCATTTATCGGTGATGTTAAAAACACTAAAAAACTTCCATCTGGGGATCTTCTAATTGAGACCTCATCAAAAACTCAAATTGCTGCTATGCAGAAATTAACAAAACTTGGAGACTTTCCTGTTGAGGTAACTCCACACAGGACACTAAATTTTTCTCGAGGGGTCATCTCTGATATAGATCTTGTTGATTGTTCGGAGACTGAACTCATTCAGGAATTACATTCTCAAAAGGTTTGTGCAGCTCATCGTATAAAAATCAAACGTAACGGCTCTTTGATACCAACAAAACATGTTATTCTAACCTTTAGTAGCCCTGAGCTTCCAAAATTTATACGAGCTGGCTACATACAATCCAGAGTTAAACCCTATGTTCCGAATCCTCTGCGTTGTTTCAAGTGTCAGAGATTCGGACATTCACAAGGAACATGCCGTGGAAAAATTCGATGTGCTAAATGCTCAGCTGATGACCATGAAACCTCAGTTTGTAGCTCACAAACTCTGAAATGTTTAAACTGCTCCGGGCCCCACCCTGCTTATTCCCGGGATTGTCCAAAATGGAAGATGGAAAAAGAAATCCAATTTCTGAAAGTTAAAAAAAATATTTCCTATGCAGAAGCGAGAAAGATTGTTTTAGACAGAACACCTAAACCTGGCCTTTCTTATAGTACTGCCGCTAAATCAGGATTAAAATGTACTGGCTCCCAGACAGAGATTACAGACATAATATCTTTAAATACCTGTTCTTGTAAACATTCGACTCATGAATCAGTAAAGAGCATTAATTTTCAAAAAACTGAAAACAATCAAAATGAAGCTTCTTCTTCGGGAAAAAATCTTCCTCTTGTTTCTCAATCAAAGAATCCTGAATTTTCTTTAACAAGATTTCCTAAAAAGAAACGAAAGAAAACAAAATCTCCACCAAATGTCAGAACATCTGACACTGAGATCCCTCCTAAACCTCCAGATCCTTCTGATAAACCAATTACTTCAGATTCTATTTTATCAATTTGTCCGTCTACATCTGATATCTCCGACGTTGAAATGGACCAACATTTTCCTAACAAATTGCCCATAGGTGGACACGTTTAATTTTTTTTCCCTTCAAAACTTCCTTATTTTTTTCATGTCTAGTTTCATTTCTTGGAATTGTCGTGGGTTTCGTTCTAAAATCTTTGAAATAAAATCACTTTTGAATGAATACAAGCCTGCCTGTTTAGCCTTACAAGAGACATATTTAAAACCCTCAATAATTTCCAAAATTAGAGGTTACAATTGTGTACGCAAAGATTCAAATTCAAATGTTAGTGTTTTTGGGAGGTGTCTGCATTTCCTCCTCTAACTTCTACCCCAGCTCTCCTCTAATTCTGCATACCAATTTACAGGCTGTTGCTGTTCAAGTCCATTTAAATAGACTTATAACAGTTTGCTGCATATACCTACCTCCACGAGAGGTGATTTCACAAGAAGAATTAAATTCGTTAGTAGATCAACTTCCTGTTCCATTTATAATAATCGGTGATTTTAACGGACATAGCACCTTATGGGGAAATTCGGACACTAACTCCCGCGGTCAGCAAATAGAACAGCTGGTTTCTGATCATTATCTTTGCCTGTTAAATAGTGATGAAAAAACATATTTTCACGAACCCACTCGTTCATTTCACTCATTAGACCTTGCAATATGTTCTCCAATACTACTCCCATTTTTAAATTTTTCCGTTGGCGAAGACCTTCTCAATAGTGACCACTTTCCACTTTTGATTACCCCTGCTGATAGTGTCAGGGTGGAACATCGGCCATCTGTGTACTTATTTCAGCGAGCAGATTGGGACAGCTTTCGGCAACTGGCTACAATCACTGCGGAGATGGTTGATTGTTTTAATATAGCTGAGGCGGTTAATCAAATTACTGAAATTATTTTATATGCTGCTGACACATCAATCCCCAATAGCTCTAGCAAACCTCGTAAGTTTTCGAAACCTTGGTGGAATAATGACTGCCGGGAAGCAGATAAGGCTCAAAGCAAACGATGGGACTATTTTAGAAGGCACCCAACGACAGAAAATCTCGTTGCGTTCAAGTGTGCAAAAGCATTTGCCCGTAAAGTTCGAAGACGCAGTCAGAGGGAGTATTGGATTCGATATGTTTCTAATATCAAATCTGGTATTTCTAGTAAGAGTTTATGGAAAAGAGTAAAGGCCGCTAATTGTATGCATCAAGAATTTACCTTTCCTATTTTAAAGAAGAATAATGTCACTTTTTCATCCCCACGACAGATTGCTAACGTCATTGGTGAAACATTTTCTAAAGTGGCTAGCTCAGACAGCTATAATTCTACATTTTTAAGTAGAAAGAGATGTGCTGAGCGACAACCGATTAACTTTAAAGTACGCCACACTTTCCCCTATAACTCTGAATTCCATATGTGTGAGCTGCAAATGGCACTTTCCAAGTCTCGTAACACCAGCCCGGGACCCGATAAAATTTCATACGACATGCTTCGCCACTTGAGCTTTCCATCACTTAGCAATATTCTTCGCTTTTATAACAGAATTTGGAATGAAGGAATTTTTCCTTCCCAATGGCAGGAAGCTATTATTATTCCAATTCTTAAACCAGGAAAGGACCCAACAGATCCTTTAAACTATCGTCCTATTGCACTTACAAGCTGTTTGAGCAAAACATTTGAAAGAATGGTCAATTTTCGACTTATTCATCAACTCGAAGTGGAAAAACTTATACCACTACACCAAAGTGGATTTCGCAAAGGTAGATCTACTCTAGACAACATTCTGAAATTGGAGACTGAAATACGTAACGCGTTTGTGCGCAGAAATCATTTGGTTTCAATATTCATAGACATTGAAAAGGCATATGATCAAACTTGGCGTTATGGGATACTTCGAACCCTCTTTGAGTTTGGATTTCGTGGTCAATTACCACTTTTTATTAAACACTTTTTATCTCGTCGTGTTTTTAAGGTCCGGGTCGGGTCAACATTATCTGACTCTTTTATTCAAATGGAAGGGGTTCCTCAGGGTAGTGTATTAAGCGTTACCCTTTTTATCATTCACATTTCTAAAATTCTTTTAATACTTCCTTCATCAGTTTTTAGCTCATTATATGTCGACGATTTACAAATTTCTTGCCAGGGATCTAACATGAGACTGATTGAAAGGCAGTTGCAGACTGCTGTGAATAGTCTTGTCAAATGGTGTGATCAGAATGGATACAAAGTTTCATCAAGTAAAAGCTGTTGCGTCCATTTTTGTAGAAAACGCAGTATTCATCCTGAACCTGAAATTTATATACGCAACAGAATTCTTCCCGTTGTTCCAGAAATTCGTTTTCTGGGAGTAATTTTCGACCGAAAACTCTCTTTTCAGCCTCACATTTCCTTTCTAAGAAAGAAATGTGAAAAAATGTTAAATATCCTTAAGGTACTCTCCAACACATCTTGGGGGGCTGATAGGACATCATTAATCAGAGTTTATGAAGCTTTAATTCTATCTCGGATAGACTACGGTTGTATATCATATGGCTCTGCCAGCATTTCTGCTTTGAAAAAGCTTGATACAATCCATCATTCAGCTCTCAGGATTTGCTCTGGCGCTTTCCGAACATCCCCAGTGCAAAGCTTATACGTAACGTGCCATCAACTTTCACTTTCTCTGCGCCGCCAGAAATTATCATTGCAATATTATTTTAAAATTTCATCGATACCTGGACATCCTTTAATTTGCACCAATTTGAATCAATTCTTAGAAAGAGTTTATAATGCTCGTCCGACGGCTACTCGTCCATTTTATGATCGCATGAAACATTTCATTTCTAGTACACAGCTTTCTGAAGTGAGAATATTACCTGTTGACCATTTCTGCTTTCCTCCCTGGAATACACCATCCATTTCTCACATAAACCCATTCATCGGTTTCAAAAAATCTCATATTGATGCACACTCACTTCAGCAACTTTTCCTTGAACATCGCGCCCAATACAAAGATTATAAAACAGTTTTTACGGATGGTTCAAAAACTATTAATCATGTCGGTTTCGGAGTTGTTTTAGATAAAACTTCTCACAAATATACTCTCCCCAAATACTGTTCAGTATACACAGCAGAAACAACAGCTATTTTGTATGCACTACAGTGTATTTCTTCATTTCATTCTGAGAAATTTTGCATATATACTGATAGTATGAGCGTTTTGCAACAATTAAAGAATTTTGAATATCCTTATCACCCGATTGTTGCTCAAATTATAGAACAACATTTAAAACTGGTCAACAGAGATTTCGACATAATTTTCTGCTGGGTACCAAGTCATGTTGGTATCCACGGTAACGAACTAGCAGATCAAGCTGCGAAATCAGCTTCAGAACCCTTTGAATTCCATGCTCCCTTTTGTGACGTTGTAAGATATATAAAACGACATATCTATGAAAAGTGGCAAGAGATTTGGGATACGCAGGTTGATAACAAACTCCACGCTATTCAACCAAAAATAAATATGTGGGCAGGTCTACCGAAAAGAGGCGCAGATGTGAAGATAATTCGTCTACGCATTGGACACACGAGATATACACATAGACATTTACTGTTTGGAGAACAAGCTCCTCACTGTACAACATGTGGTGTTGTCAACTCTATTGCCCATATTCTAACTCAGTGTCCTAATTTTACTTCAGATCGTTTCACTCATTTTAATTCGTCTATTTTAAATTTACGGGACCTGGTGGGTGAGAAAGCTCACTCAAAACTTTTTGATTTTTTAAGGGCCATTGGCTTCTTTCATAGTATTTAATGTTTGACACTTTTTTTATCTGTTCTCAA
Source organism: Argiope argentata (assembly GCA_026289955.1). NCBI lineage: Eukaryota > Metazoa > Arthropoda > Arachnida > Araneae > Araneidae > Argiope > Argiope argentata. The sequence goes on along the minus strand of JAOUZG010015359.1, from coordinate 767,067 downwards.
AACGAATCGTTTTAAATCAGTTTTTCTTGATCATTAACATTTTATAATGCATACTTGTTTTATGCACTCTTCTTATTATGGGACTTTTTAACATCCTTGTGAATGGCGCAGCTTGTCTTGAACTGGACCTTGTGCCAATAACCCAAACCATACCATACCATACCATCACAATAAAATGATTAAAAGCAATTTCCATTTACTGCATAAGGTTGAAACATCAAATTTTGATGAATAATTAGTAAATGTCCATTCTTAAAATTTGGTAATTCAATTTTCACAAAATAATAATAATTTTGTTATGTTAAACACTTGTTTTGTTATTGAATTTTTTTTTATAATACTCTGATATTAATAGCAGTAGATAATGTCAGCGACATTAATGATATTATCTAAAATATTTTTCGTATCACCTGTGAAAAACTTTTGATCGCTCAAGCTAATCATTCAAGGAGTCAATACACAATTTTGAGTGTAAAAATTAGTGGGAAAGAGCCAATACGATACGTACATACATATGGAGGGGGGAAAGATATCTAATAGTGCGGAAATATAGAAAGAAAACTTCAGAAATGTTGTTATCTTTTCGCATTTTGCGTCATAATGAAGTAGAATCGTCAAAAAGTAATAGTTTGGGGTTATTTAAACGTTAATTATCTATTATTAAAGCGACCTGAATCTTAAAGATGATTTTTTGTAATTTTCACCTTAGCAATTTGAAAATTTACAAGCATTAAGAGTAACACTATAGGAGATGACAAACACAATTTTAAAGCATTATGTTAATTTATTTATGAGTTAGAGGGTTTAATATAATATAATATAATATAATATAATATAATATAATATAATATAATATAATATAATACTAGCTATAAATAACGTTGATGAAAAATGTTCCAGGCGCTCCAAATTTATTCGGAAGCACTCTAATTTTTATTATTACTTTCTCTAACCTTTTTTTTAAAAAGTGGCAATTAATTTTGAAGTTTAAGTTCGAAATATCAAAAAAAAAACCAATGTCATAACTCAAAACTACTTAATTTTTTTAAAAAAAAAATCACTATTTTTAAGTTATTAGTTTTTTTAATTTCGTACTCAAATTTCGTTTAATCCCAACTTTGTTTTCAAAAAGATTAGAGAAAGTAATAATAAAAATTGGAGCGCCTGGAAGATTTTTCATCAGCTTTGTTTTTCGCTAATATTATATTATTTTAACCTACCTAATTCATAAATAGAAGTATATAATGCTTTAAAATATTGTGTGTCATCTCTTATAGTGTTACTCTTAATGCTTGTAGTTGAAATTGTTAAAGTGAAAATTGCAAAAAGTAATTTTAAAGGTCCCTGGTCACCTTAAGACGCAGAATCGCCAAATCAGTTTTTATGGCTTTTGTGCCATAATAACTCTTTCAATTGATTATTGGTGTTCTACAATACTCATCAAATGGCTTTGAATTACTATTTTTTAGATATGTATGGATAGAAATATGTACGCCATAGTTTTAAATACTTGGGCGATGTGTGTCTTCATGAATATATACTGCGTTTTGAAGGATTAAAGATAACGTTTGGGATTGGTTGTAAAAGTTGTGATCTATAAACCATCTTGAAATCCTTCAAGCATGTTTTTGGTCAGGTGCAAAAGTCTCTCAAAGAATTACGGATTTTGGGTAGGTCAGAGAATGTCTTGAAAAATATTGGCTTAAAATAATTACGAAAATTAGCCTCTGAGTTTAATTTAACATTTTAACCTGAGGGTCTTGTGTTATTCTTAATGATTTTTTTTTGTGATTTCCTGGAATTAATGATTTTTTTTGTGATTTCCTGGAATTAATGATTTTTTTTGTGATTTCCTCAATTAGGTTTTAGATGCAATTTTTTTTAATTGATTTAAACCGAAATTTAATTTGGGATTTCATTTATAAAGTTACATATTTAGTTTGATATATTTAAATCATGGTCCTTTTGAGTTTCCTTTCTTTCAGAAACATGAAAAGACTTGACAGATGGTCATTTTTTTTTTCGGATTCGGCTCAAATTTGATAATTGTCTACCCTATAGCTGTGAAATCTTTCTATCTCAAATCATTTATGAGTTATTTTTGTGACAGATATAAATCCAAAAATTCTTGTTTTGAATAGGGGAACTCTAAAGCGCGAAGATCCATCAAAACTTTGAGTTCGAATGTTTTTTTAGGATTACAAAACTTACAGTGCTGTTACCAGTTTCGTTTTCGTTTGCTATGATATCATGCTCAATGGTAAACGATTTCTGCCTCTGAAAACGTTCATAGTTAAGAAAGAATTCAGATTTATAAAGCATAATTTACATATTTCATTCTAGTGAATGCAATTTTCTTAAAGGATTTATTTTTTATGTTTTATCTAAATAATTTGTTTTCCATTGAGAGATTGATTGAACCCCAAGAATCAAATAAATATTGATAACATCAATTAGATTCAACTACATACTCCAATGGCAAATGCACTATAATGAACTCTATCTCAATATAAAAAAGATTACGGAAAATAATGATAATGGAAAGAGATATCTAATATGAGATTATTTTCAGTCATTACTTTTATGCATAAATCAATCTGAACTTTTAAAAACTTTTTTTCCTATAACCAAATTTAAAATTGATGCTTTTTTTCATTTGGAGATAAAAATTTTGATTTCATCATCCAAGTTTCATTTATATTATTTCATTTATTAATTAAAAACAAACAAACTGAATCTTGAATAATCTACATTTTTATTTGCATTGCAGTAACGATATGCATTAGTATATACTATATCAGCAGTTTTGTTTCATAAAGTTTGACATTTACAGTAAACTTTTTTACTTCTTTCTTAAATTGCAAATGTCTGCTTGAACAAAAGCAGTCATCTGAGCCATGCATTTTTCAGACGGCATTTCGGAGACAGCGCATCGAGTTTTTATTGCATCGTCTTTAAAGCACGCCTATGGAGAAAATAAAATGAATGAAAATTGAGTATTTTAATAAATTTGGTAATTACAAAATTTCATTTCGTTCTGGAAAAAAACTGAATAAACAGTAAGATCATAAAACGCATAATATTTTGAGTAAAATAATTTAGGAAATTTCATAATATTATAATTCCTTTCCCCAATTTTTTGAACCATATTACTAGAAAGTGATTTAATTCTGGATAAGTCATAGCCAAATAAAGAATATGTTATCTGCCACAGAACACTTTGAAAATACGATGGAGTCTTTTTTATTTATAAAACTTGCAAATTACTAGAATTAAATTCAATATATAGGTTAAAAATTACTAATTTTTTAAAATCCATTTCTTGTTTAAAACAATTTGTGTTAATACTTTTCTAACTGGAGACAATTTTAAAAATTAATTTTTAAATAAATTTTCCTTACTAAATATATAAATTACAGCATTTTGATACTTAAATCAACTATATTTCGTTACTTTCTTTTTTTAGTTGCTTTTTTTAAAATTTAATGTTATTTTCCATCTCTCCTTTTATGTCTTTACAAAGCTAACAAATTTTTTTCACATTTACATATTTCTGCCAATACGATTTACTTACTATAAGATATATAAAACTAAACTGAAATTTAAACAAAAATATCGTGCCAAATATCAAAAAAATAATTCTTTAATTACGTTCCGATAGTTCCCGATTGCATTAAGATTTTTTTAACTCATTTAGTTTATATTTCTTTTTGGACAGTCGCGTTTTAATTTTAATAATTATATAACATTTTTATATACTTATTGGTAATCCAAGATTAATGACATA